>JAYXIM010007286.1:0-187687 GCA_037575425.1 Anastrepha fraterculus
CCCGAATTCGTTTATCCAAAACCTCAAATCAAATAAGTTATTTTGTCGAAAGTACAAAAAATATCTTTGCAGTTATGCTGAAATCACATTTTTCATGCATTCACTGCTTTTAATTAGCGCCTCTCTGACTACAAACTGACTTCACAAAAAAATCTTAAGCTAAATTTCACTTAAACCACCGTTGAAAATATTTATTTCTATCATACTTCATATGCTTGCAAGCATTAAGTCTACAGCACCAAACAACTAAATATCTACAAAACCACTTATAATTTGTTTCCAATTACAAAATTAATTAGTTTTTAGTGAGTAAAAATATTAAAATAAATAACAGCAGACGCCCATAAAGACGCAAAAAGTATCGCGGCAAGCAGGTACCGTCTGACAATACTATTCGTCGTTTGGTGTTGAATTTTTTGAGCATGGGACAGTAGGAGATCGTCAACATGCCTTTCATCAACGACCAAGACCTTCCAATGAACTCGATGAACTAGTGAGGGAGAGCGTTGCCCAGGAGTCCACAGTGTCGTATCGTTGTCGCGCTCTGCATTTTGGCGTCAGTGAAACCACAATGGGGCGAATTTTAAAGGATGATTTAAATTTGTTTCCGTATAAAGTGCAATTGACACAAAGAATATTGTCGACAGACCATTCACGTCGCTTGGAATATGACCAAACAGTCGCTCAAAACAATAGTGTCAAAAAGAGGCGCCATCGACTGGCCCCCCAGATCACCTGACTTAGCCCCCCCGGACTTCTTTTTGTGGGGTTATCTGAAAAGTAAGGTTTACGCCAACAAGCCGCAGCCTATTGGCCAGCTCAAGGCAAAGATTCGTGCCGAAATCGACGCTATAAAATCCGAAATGCTTGACAAGGTGATGACAAACGCAGAAAAAATATCGCAGTTTGTAATTGCTAATAAAGATGGCCACTTGATTGATATTGTATTCAAAAAATATGTAGCTTTAATAAATTGTAAATAACCAAACCAAATAAAAACACCTCACTTATACAATTCAATTTTTTTTTTTTCAAACTTATTCAATGTTTTCATACCGACATAAAAGATGGCGCACCCTGCGTTCACACGACATTCGGTTCTACGTTACCGGAACGACCCGGATTTATATCCGGCCAAGGACTGCCACTTCAGCAGCACTCCTCATATATATATAGGGAATGTTTATGTTGCTACAACAACAACATAGCGAACCCTGTATGCATGAAGCAAGGTAAATAAGAAAGAAGTGATTGCCACAACAAAGCAATTGCTAATTGAATTTTCTTCGCCTGAGAGCGTTGATGAAATGGGACAAACTATTGTGAACAAAATAAAATCATGTGATGCCAAGCTCGTTATTTTCCATTTTATTTGCTTTATTTTTATACGAGGTAGCTCAATCGAAAAAATGTTTACTTTTTGTGATTTTTTCCACCAAAAATTTGCAAGTTTTACGAACTAATCAGCTGTTCGTAAAACTTGCAAATTGTTACAGGATTTACGTTTATGTACTTTTTTTGATATTTTTCACTTTGAGAACGAATTCTCGGAAATGCAGTTACTGGTAAGTTATTGGATAATTTTTCCATGAACAGACCTATAATCAGCCGCCATACTTGTTTTTGAAGGTGTTGTTGTTTTACTAGTAATAGTTAGTATTTAAATTATTAGCAACTTAAATCCGTGCTTCCCAAATTCGTCTTGAGTAATATTATCTCTTCATTGTTCTATTTAAACTATACTGACGTTATCATTTGGTTCAATTTCTGCAAGAATATTTAAATTTCTTTCTTTGAAGAATTTCCCGGCACTTTTTATGTTTTTGTGCTCGAATTCGAATTCAATAATTTGGGTAAAACTTTTCAAGTGCACTTGGTTGTATATCATTGCAAAACCTGTTTCGCAAATACTCTGGCACCACGAATTAAATGGGCTTTCAAAGTAGTTTCTGAGTTGCCTCTAACGGCTATTACCTGAGTCAGTAGCTTAATTCTGTGCAATTATTTTGTAATCTTGATGAGATTTTGTTCCGTTTGTTCATTGATAATCAACTATTTTTGCATTGTGACTTTGATGTTTCTCAATTGGAACATGAGCAAAACAATTATCAATAAGCAAGTGTGCATTTGGAGGCAAATTAGTTTCTTCAGACAAATTTTATAAAATCATAAAACCAAAATTAGGAATAATACCACAGTTGATCACTGCTTGTCATCCAAAAATATTTCGCCAAATTTTAATGCAGTGGGCTACTAAATATGGGGTTAATGAGGTTAATTTGTGTCGCGCCTAATAAAATTGAAAAAACACAAAACGAAACTTTTGCACTTTGCATCCAGTTAAAGTTTTGTCATAAGCTGAAGCATGTGACCGTCGACAAGGCAGCCGAAAAATTAATCACTTTTACCTTAAGGGGGAACGTCACTGTGGGGGGTCAAAAAATATTCGATTTTTGGGATTTTTTTTTTTGTAAGTAGGAATGATTATTCGAGGATCGGACAAAAGGCAATTTATTATATATGTATTAAACTATGTTGATGTAAATTATTTAATTAATTAAACTAATTAAATTTAAATTTTTTAAAAATTATTGAAAATTGACAAATTTATGTGAATAAACGTAACGAGTTAAAAAAAAATGACGTCATCTGGTGGCAGCGATAAAGCAATGAATAATCATCTGAAATCAAAAAACCAAAAATTTTATTAATCTACACAATAGTGGCTATCGTTGTACGTAGCCTTTTTTTCTTTTTTTTTGACAAAATGATGGTGATTTGAATTTCGATGTGTGTTTTTCACCATTTTTTTGATTTTCAACAGGCCCAAAAAATAGTTATTTTCAAAATTTTGAAAATCGGCTACGTATAACGATAGCCAATGCGATAACAAAAATTTAGAAAAAAAGAAAATTAAATTCGATTCATAAGCCTTCGAGAAATCGTTGCCACCGTATCAAAAAAAGTCGTTTCGAAAAAAATGCTTTTAAAATAATAGCATCGTATCGTAAGCGCTACGGGACCGAACCGACGGGCGCTCACTTAAGTGCACATAGGAATTTTCACTAGCCATTTTTAAATAAATAAATGCCGCCGCGCGGTTTTCATTCACCCGTAATTGGTTTGGAACGCACTTTTATATGCTTTTTATCACGTTTACTGTAGTGAGAATTTATTTATTTTAAATTAAATTAATTGATTTTAAATTTAGAATAATTATTTTAATTTTTTAAATAAAAATAAAAAATTTGTAAAAATTATTCAAAATTTAAATTTGCAACAGCTATTCTAATTTTTTTACACACTTGAAACTATTTCTACAAGTGAAAATATAAACGCTTACTACTATTCACTTTAATTATCCGGTTTCATTCCAGATTTCTTGTAGATAAATTCGTGCGCTGCATCATAGTGCGGGTTCGCTTGTGCACGCACACGCATTAGCCACTCAGCGATTTTTGGAAATTTCTTACCAGCATCATATTGTGCCAGTTCTGCAAAAACAAACAAACCATATACATTTAACCCTTTATAATATTTTTATTCATCTGCCCACTTACTTGTCTGCTCCACTTCGCAAGCACCAAACAAATCGGCCACAGTCATTTCATTGCCCACCACAAACTTGGTGTCCTTCAACCAAATCTCATCTAAAATTTTTAGTTGTACTTCCATATTTTTACATAATTCCGCTGCCTTTTCAGCGCTCGGTTTCGGCTTAGAACCGCTAATGGGAAGTAGCCACATATCGCGAAAATAGAGCGCACAACCAAGGCGTACACCCAGATGCTGCCATTCTAGAAATTCATCGACGCGTGCACGTTGTTGCAATGCCTTTGGATAGAATGCGTCACCTAATTGATGCTTGTCAGCGAGGTAGCTAGAAGTAAAGACAATGAATAAAATTATAAGAAAAATATTTTTAAGTACCATAACAATTGGGCTTATAGTAATAGGATAGTGAGTTTATTTTAAGGGGTTAGGGATAGTCAGAATTTTCAAAAAAATTGATTTTTTTGCATTTGTGAAAATTTGAATTGAATCCGACAAATACTTTTCGAGTTATTCAATAATTAACTAATAAATATAAATTCAATAATAAACTATGTTTTTGGAACAGGTGATCACTGTAACTTAAAAACCGCTTGGTAGATTTCAATAAAATTTATACTGCTTTTGAAAAACATGAAAGATTCGTGCTGATCGAAGGATTTTTTTTTAAATTTCGATTATTTTTAAACAATTAATTGTCGGTTTTTTATCGAAATTCTGAAAAACATTTCCTGATGCCGCCATATTGTTAAGTTTGTAAAAAAATAAACTATTAATAAAACTAATTTCTCTTGTCCGATTGATTTTAGATGAATTTCCAAGGACTTGTGATGTTCACCGCAAGGGACTTCTGGAGAAACGGGCTCCACACAAACAGCGATAACTTTTACAATTATAAATTTTTTTTGAACTTTTGCTATAGTCAAGTTGAAATATGATGTACTAATGCTATGTTTTTATTTTTGTAAAATAAAGCCATTGACTAGCAAAACAAAACATTTTTGAAAATCATCATTTTTTCGGGCCTCTGACTACCCCTAACCCCTTAACAGGATGCAGTGCAAGCCTAAGATATCTATTTTGGCTTTTATTATTCACTAAAAACTTTGCAGCTTCCTTAGCAATCCCATATTTGCTATAACGATAGTATTTACTTCCCGAAGATTATAAAAGAAACAACTTCATTATATAGTCGAAAAGACATACCAGTTCTGAGTTTGTACGAATAGTTATTCAGCCTGCAATGACCTGCAACATTCTAAAATTGTAGTGCTCCTTAGCTCTTAACCCGCTGCGGACATAAAAATATATGAGGAACCCGATTTTTGATGAGCGGCGAGGCGATTTGAAGTAGCGGTGGTTTGACGGCATGCAATGGCAAACCTTCGAGTGTAATTCTCACAAGAATTGCATACCATTCGGAAGCGACATAAAATTGTGGAGCCTTAAATTTATAGGAAAACATCAAGACTATATTTAAGGAGTCGATGGAGGGGTTGTGTCTTTCCAGAGCTCTAATCTCTTCAATGAGAATTGTTACTAGACTATTTACTTTCTATTTATTTTTCTGCTACAACTTGGTACGCGAAGAGCCTGAATGGAGTTGATTACGATCATTATAGATATCAAAGCAATTTGTGATGGGGGGAGGAATACTCCTTAGTCGCTTGTTGCTGATATAAATCCAGGTCGTTCCGATTATGTAGAACCGACTGTCGTGCGAACGCCTTAGTCCCTTGCCTTATTTTCTATCTTTTACATCAAGGCACAACGAATTTTTTACTCCCAATTCAATATTTGGCTAATTATGCCACCACTCACCGTACGATCGCCACACTCTCGCCCAGATGAAAATCTCCATCCACCAGCGCTGGCACTTTTCGAAACCGATTGATTTGCTTGTACTCCGGCTTAAGATGTTCTGCTGCAATTTAGAATTTTAGGCACATACTTTTACTGTTTTTTGTTAAGTTTTTTTATAAAATCACACTTTACTTACACTTTCTTAACGCCACAGGACAATCCTCATATGGAATCTTGTTCAGTCGCAATGCAATCCACAAGGCACGCGAGGGTTGAGAAAGTAAATCGTAGTAATATTTGAACTTTGCCATCGCGCATTAATTAATGCAATATTTCCTTATTATTCTTTGTCTAAACTATCAATATTCGCCACCTGCCTACTGTCAAGCACAAATTTCGTAGTAGTTCCGTGAAATCTATTTGGCTTATCTTTCTTGTTTACAAATTTCAGAGAACGTTAATGATACATTAACGTTCTCTGTGCAATATTCTTGTTTGTTTCTGTTTTTGTTTTCTCTTTCTTGTTTTGTTTTCTGTTTCTTTTTTTGTTTAATATTCTTCTTTTTGTGCCTTCAAAAATGTGTGCAATACTAAAACTACAAGAATTTACTAGTAGTGAGCTTTTAGTTGCGGTCTAGTCTGGCTTTAAAAGCTTAGTAAGTGGGGACAGTTGAAGTATAAAAAATGTTGCCAGATCTATGATCTATGAAAAGCAAATATCCTCCAATTTATACCTGCATATATATTATATTGAATTTTGTGAGTGTCCACTCACATTCTTAAGGTGGACAGTGGATTCTTATAGAAGTAACGAAAATTTTAATAAAACTATTTGAATTATTTCTTTGATATTAGATTACAAAAATCAAATGTTAGTGTTACTTGTTTTTTAAGTGGCAAAAATTGCGGGATTAGTTGGTAGGAATCCGGTCTAGAGCTGGAAAATTTAGAGTATTTCCAGGGATTTTACAATGAAAAAATTAAAAGCGATATTTTAATTTTTTAAACTTTTTATTTAACTTCTTTTACGTACAAAAATATATATATATTTTTTTTAATTTGAATAATTTTAAAAAAGGCGCTGAAGTTGACCGTCCCGAAAAATGTATTTATCTGCAACACAAAAACCTGCTGGAATAAAAAAAATAGAAAAGAAAAAATTTGACAAAATGGCGCGGTTTTGAATTTCACACTCTAAAATTCGGTTTTTTATGTAAGTTTTTTAATCAAAATAATACGAAATAATTGAAATATTAATATGATTCTAGTACGGGCGATAGCCATTGATGTTATGAACAACATATTAAAATTTCAGACGATTCGGTTGAATATTTTTTTTTTGTGTGACAACACCAGGCGAAAAAAGTCGTTTCGAGATAAATGAGTTTAAAGTTTCAGGTACAGAAACGCGCGGCCCACTCTCTACCTAGTTAATGGATTGTAGAAGCTTTAATATTGGGAATTCCGCGCATGAAGTTTCCACAGTATATTTTTAACTATACTATACTTTCGAAATATCGAAAAAAAATCGATTTTTTGAAATTTCCAGACCACCGGGTCCCCTTAAGTTGGTTTTTTTATTACTTTAACCACTTCACGCTCGGGTTTTTTGATACGTTTTATAAAACACTTACAAAAAATGTAAATAAAGCTTTATAAAATATAAGACAAGAAACCATATACAGAAACCGGTACAAATGACAAGTAGCGATTGGCAAGCACGATTCGTTCATGTGTCGCATGTAATACCAACATGTCGAAACCTGCACAGCACTCGGGTTGGTAAGTTAGAGTATTCTACCGTACGCGAGTGTTGTTCCTTCAAAATCATTAAGCGGCTAAGAAAATATATAAGAATTATTTTCCAAATGGTCTATGACAAAAATGTCTTCAAAAATTTTTCATTTACTTCGATATTGTTAATTATAACAAACAAAAATAAGTAAATGAGTAGGCAGATGAGTAACCACAAGCTCTTCTTTTGTGATGTGTAAACAAGTTCATGGCGATTAGCTATAAACAGTATCTCATTAAATGAATATATGTAATGGGTGTTTTTTAGCTACATGAGAACTATTGATATCGACAACTATCGTGTGGCTGCTGAGAATGGCAAACTGTTCAGTGAAGTCTCTGATAAGTCATCATGAATCATTTAACGCCAGAACAAGGCTTCCAAATCATGAAAATTTACTTTGAAAACAAAAAAATTAAACCTGTTTGCGAGGATCATAGAGCACTGCCGGCATTATCGATCCTTATTTTTCTTTTTGAAAGAAATGAGCTGCCGTTACGTTGAATGGTCAACGTCCTTTAGTTCCAACAAGACGGCGCAGCTAGCCATGCAGCGCGCTGTAAAAATCGATTTATTGCAATGTTAAAGCTATCATTGATGTCATATGGCGAGATTTATTTGAAAAAGTAGTCGAAAATTAGACTAATCGAATGGATTATATAACTCATAGCCGCGGCGGATATACTTGTATGCCGGATATCATATTCAAAAAATAAAAACCATGGTTCTTAATGAAAAAAAATTCATTTCCACAATATTTCTGTTTTGTATCATTTTAAGTTCTACAACTCTTAATTAAAAACACCCGATATTTACTTATGCTTAGGGATTTAACACCAACTCACTTACAGCTAACTTCACACTTAAGTCGCATTGTCATTATATGTTTTGACAGCTGATATAGCACAAGGCTTGTGTATGTGAATAAGTTCAATGAATTTTACCCAGAAGTTTTTGGTCGGTGCCCTTTTAAATATGGAGAGCAATAAGCAGCATTTTCGTCATATTTTACTTTTTTACTATAGAAAAGGTAAAAATGCTGTTCAAGCCAGAAAGAAATTAGTCGATCTGTATGGAGCAGATATGTTGACAATACGCCAGTACCAGAACTGGTTTGCAAAATTTCGGGCCGGCAATTTTGATGTCAAAGATGCACCACGTTCTGGAAGGCCGGCTGAAGCTGATAAAGACGCGTTATAGGCATTAGTTGATGCAAACCGGTGAATAACAACACGTTAGATCGGTCAGAAGTTAAATTTATCAAATTCAACTATTTATGAACACCCCAAAGGCCTGGTTTTAACCTCGTAGATCAATATATCCAAACAAAAAAAACGAAATTACTTTCCGAACAACCCAATAAATTGAAAGGTTTAGCTCTGTTCCTCTCAACATTTTGATTTTTGGATTAAGACACTCCTGGCGTAAATGAGCGATAAGCATTGCTGTTTTCTTATTAAAAATAATAAAAAATACTTACCTCCAACTTACTTCCCCTTGCAACATATCAGTTCAACATTTTGATTTTTGCGCCCAAAGGATTTTTGCACAAACTTGATTATTTTTGTTTTTGTTTTGAATACAACTTTTTTAAAACAAAAAATGCAGTGTTCTAAAATTGTAATATATTTTTCAATTTTTTCTTTATTATTAGGTAAATATAGTGTTTGGATTACAATTTTTATGAACTTAATAAGTTCCATATATTGAAGGAAGATTTCTGAAAATAAATAATGTAAATTGATAATTAAAGAAAATGTCAGGGCAATGAATGGGATTTTTTCATATTTAGAATTTTGATAAATTTTTTTGAAGAAATAGGTATTATAGGTTAAAATAATTTAAAGCGAATTAATATAAAAAATAAAGCCGCAAAATAACTTACGAATTAAATATGTTTAAGGTAAAAATTAAGAACGCTTAAGAAATCGTGTGCACAAAAATGAAAAATATAAATAAATAAAAACTACGTATCGCCAAAAAAATGTGCAATTTTAATTTAAAATTAAGTAATTAAGTAACATGAATATCTCATTCACGTTGAGGTGTGTGCAAGTGGAGAGTTTTTGTGATTTTCTGAAACGTAAGTGAGTTAAGATAATTTTCTGGCGCCGAAAAATTATTTTTATGTCTATCATTTTTGAACCACACATTACTCACTTTTTTTGGAAATTAGTACTTTGCTTTCTGTTTTTGTGTTATGTGCATTTTCTGATTTTAAATCAATTCAGCTAGCGTTAATGCGTGAAGCTTTTGCCTATTACATAGAAGTCTATTGGCCTTTTTGTATCGTTTATAAATACTGAGCGAGCATACATTCTGTCAAAAAAATGTCGGGAATTGTTCATTTAAAAACCGCGCGTTGCATATATGTACATGTGTCCAAATTTTTTTTGCTGGAATGTTGGTACAACTGTCGTCCATAGTGTTGCAGAGTTTGAGCATGATCTGTCAACTAGCTTGTTTTTGGCATTTAATTATATCAGTCAACCGCAGATGTGCTCTAAGATTTTCACTAAGGATAAAAATATCGAACAAAGAATGTGTCTTAAATTTTGTGTGTTTCAACGGGATTTCGTGTGCCGAATCAATGAAAATGTTGCAGAAAGCCTATGGCGAGTGTGCTTAACGGGTCTACAAGTAGTATAAGACCTTTGCAGAGAGCCGAGAAGTCGTGGAAGATTTGCCGCGATTTGGTCGCCACTCGACTTCTTCAACGGATGAAAACGTCGAAAAAGTCAAGGCAATGCTGCTGGAAAACCATTATTTAAGTTTGAGGGAGGTAGCTCGCGACCTTAGAGTGTCTTACGAATCAATTCGCAACATTTTACACCATCAATTGGGTATGAGACGCATGGCTGCTCGACTCGTTTCAAGATAGTTGAATTTCTTTCAAAAAATTCATCGAGAAGGTGGCTGAAGACATGCTTGATCATTGTGAATTCGACAAATATCATCGAACAATCACAGTATCCACAGGCTTTAGTCCCTTGCGACTTTTTCCTTTTCCCAAAACTTAAATTGCCACTCCGCGGACGCCGCTTTGAGTCGATAGAGGCCATTAAGGAGAATTCGCTGAAGGAGCTGAAGAAGATCTCTTCAAACGCGTTTAAAAGGTGCTTTGATGACTGGACTAATCGTTTGCATATGTGTATTGCTTCGAATGGAGCCTATTTTGAAGGCGACAAAATAAATTTTGATGATTAAACAATTATTTTGCGTTTTATTGAACAATCCCCTCTGTTAGGTATTTGGCCGAGCAGAAACGTGAATTTTCTTTGTTCTCTCAGATGGCTCAATAAATGTGTGGTGTATGCAGTTTATGGCGCGCTGAATGAATAACTGATTATTGAATTTTTATGGAACTAATAAATCATACGACGCCTTTTTTTAACAATAATCATCAGAAACTCAACCAAATAAATTTATGCTTATCAAGTTTCGTAAATAATTTCAGTTTTTGCTTTTCTGTTTCCATTTCGCTTGATTAAATAAAATCTATCAGGGATTTCGAATGCTATTAACTGGTAAGATTATCATCGGCTGTTGCGTAACTATTGCCAGACGTTTTTAAACCGAAGAAAAAGTACTTATTCATTTTCTTCTACTATATAATCGCAATGGATTTATAATTTGAAAACTTGTAAACATAATAGACGGCTTGGGGATGGAAGAATAAAGCACCAGAACCAGAACTGCAGAGCGAGAAATAAAAGAAGAAACGCTAAGACTATGGCAAGACCATTAGAGATATGAAACGCGCGGTAGATGGAGGGCGAGACTAATAAATGATATGCAGCACATGGCACAGCGGGAACTTGGATAAAGTAAACTTTTCACAATCCAAATACTGTCAGGGTATTTTAGGTATTTATTTTCAAAATGAGAAAAGTATGTATAAACGGCGCTGCAGCCGAAGATGACGCTGAACACATTCGCGTTGGAAACAAGAACGACAAACATTAGAGAAGGCAGTCGGCCATATAACTGGAAATATAATCGACAAAGTGATACGCGGTGAGGAAATGCGAGAAAGCATCAACATATTTGCGGAAAATATTCCTCGGTTGAAAAAGCAGGACCTGGACGTCTGGTGTACAGACAGAGATTAATGCCATGAGAAATATGCAACACCACTCTGAATCAATGCGAAAGCGGTTTCAAACCAGGGAAGATTTTAGTATATGTTGTTGTTGTTGCTGTAGCAGAGCAAACTATCGAAGGTGACACCCAAAAGTTTGGGGTTGTTGACGGTTGTTGTTGTTGTTGTAGCAGCATAAACAATCCACATACATATACTGGGAATGCTGCTGACCGCCCTTGGTCGGTTATAAATCCGGGTCGCTTCGGTTACGTAGAACCGACTGTCGTGGGAACGCAGTTAACGGATTTTGTTGTTGTTGCCGTTTGAACCTCTTCGTCCAGATGATAAAAAGGTCGCAGGTGAGATAAAAGTTCACTTTGAAACTCAAGTCTCTACCGGACGCCATTAACGAACAAGCGTCAGCTTACGAGACCAGTGAAACTGTGCTGGTGTTTCGCGAAGTTTCGAGATAAAGAAGTGGAAAAGCAAGAGTGAAAGGACACCAGCCTGCGGCACAACTTGCTTCACCCTCCTCTGCTTAGAGCTGTGGTCTCAAAAAATGACATGCATACCAATGCTGCGACGGCGGATTTGATGATGCGTCGCGCATTTTAAACACCCTCATCTGGGAAAAGAGACGGTCGCCTGCCTTCAAAAGTAAAATTTACATTCTTTCGGGTATTTCAAATTTCATATGAGAACTCCCTACCGTAGCTAATTACTTATAACATATGAGAGATATGGAGATACTGCGCATGATGATGCGGAGCACACATTCTTTAAATGCGAGAGGTGGAACATAGCTATTGCAACGAGCTATTGGTGTATTTACATCTGAAGATATAATCGAGAAAATGATGATAGACGAAGAAATATGGAATGCCGTCGCAAATGTCGTGAAGGCTATTATCCGAAAAAAGAAGCGCGAAATGGAAACCTCTGCTGAAGAACATTGAGTATAGGTTTCTCAAAACAGGAGACCCTGGACACAGGGTGAGTAAATAAGTGGGCTTCTTAGGACGCCGTCTTGGCCCTCTACCTTGAAGCAATGTGGAAGCAGTCCCGGGGTGGAGGGAAAAATCCAAGAGAAGGGATATTTTTAGTGGAATCATCACACACGTAGAAGCGACGGTTACTATATGGTGCGAAGGCATTTTTAACCCAATCTCACCGCAAAAAAATAATAATATAAGAGTGCTTAAAATTAAAAAAAAATACATATATACGTTGCTTGCGTTCTGGTAGAAAACTTTCTTATCTAGAAAAATCACTTACAGCTCAGAATCATCACAAAAAAATGTTTAAAATTATATCAATGCCTTTTTTCATATAGGTTCTTCTCGTATAGGAAGGACGGTTAAAAAACTTAAGTATTTATGTAATGTAATACCGAATTATGTTAATACATAAGCATAAACTTACTTATAATGTTTAGTAGGATATCTTGTTTTTTTTTCATTTGTTAGTGAAATTAAAAATTGTAAGAACTACAAAAATTGGGTTTTCAATGCTGATGAAATGATTACAATAAGTAAATTAACATTTTTTTAATACACCTTCGCCTTAAAAGCTTTGCAAGCTAAGAAATACACAATTAATGTCTAAAATTCAAATTTTTTCCGATAAGCTCCAATCGTTTTTTTTTTAAATAAGATTGATTGCTGCAATAAAACGTATAGCGAAGCTGGTCGAATGATTAAGTTATGAGAAACATTTTTTATTGGAAATGAAAATGAAAGCAAATTCGATCGGAATGAAGTTATACATTTAGTTGTACTTAAATTTCAAAGAAAAATGTTCAGCTTAGTCAGAAATCTCAACGATATTTTGGTTTTTTCCACAGGCAATATTCGGAACACCACGTTCAACAATTAAATGCTTAGTGATATAACAAAAAATGTTACACAGAAAATGGAATTCGCGTAATTGAATACAATTAATAATATTTTATAGTGTTAGTTCTTTTTAGTTTCACTTAAAATGGTAATGATTAACACACCGCACAGTATTATGCATGTGCATATAAATGTATGTATGTATGTATGTATATATGTTCATATATACCTACAATGAGTTATTTGCAATGCAAAATTACTTTTTTCTTATTTTATTTTTTTTTTCGTTTTGTTTTTGGAATTTTTGTGTGTATATATTATATATATGTATGTATGTATGTGTGTATGTATTTATATTATTTATATATTTATGTATGTATATATAGTTTTTGTTGTTCACAAATTTTAATTTCACAAGATATCTACTCTTTCCAAAATCCACCACGCACTTAAAACATATATATTTATATATATATATGTAGGTATGTACATTCACAAAAAATCGTTCCCAAAAATAAATGTTTACATCTGCATAAAATATGTACGTGAATGAAGCCTTTAAAAAATGTTGCTCTATATGGATCTGTGTGTGTGTATATATATATGGGTCCTCTTCAAGTATTCTGCATATATATATGTATTTGTATTTGTATTATATGTATGTATGCATATATACACATTATACTATATATATATACATATATATTGGTTTTTTAGGGTTATGTGTACTCTTATGTCAACATTCTATTTAGGTAAATATAATTGCAATAGTTGCTATTGCTTTTTGCATTTCGGCTTCCGCGTGTAGTGCAGCTTTCATAAAATTTTACTATTAATTTTTCGTTTGTCTGGTTGCTCTAGGCATTAGTTAGTTTGTTGGCGCCGTGTATGAAAACTCAGTAATAATTACAATACGTCACTAAATAACACTAATATTCGGAGTTAATGATTTGTTCTTTTTTTTTTGTTACTATTTACGCAGTGGTTGATCTCCTTTTGTTAGTTTAACTCTTTTACTTAATTTGTTTTTTTTTTAATTATTATTTTCACTTAGTTCACGAACGCACAAAAGAACGAAAAACTATTTATATTTCCGCCGCTGCCAATTCGGCTTCGTATTATTTTTTTCTATTTGTTTGTTTGGTCTTCTTGTGTTTTAATTTTTTTATTGGTTTTTTTTGTTTTGTTTGGGGTTACTTTTTTGTTTGTCCATTTCATTATAACGTACGTTGGTCGTTTCTTTATATAGTGCTTTTCTTTCGTTAAATTTATATTTATATATATTTTTAATTTAATCGATATTCAATTTACGAAAAGACCCCTCAGGTACACTCACACATTTGGGCGATGGCGGCGATGCTGGTGAGGGCGGCGTCTTATTGGCTCCAACTGTAGACTCACTTTGTCGCAATTTCTCATCGACTCCATACTTTTCATCCTCATTGAAATAGTCGCTGTATTCATTGAGCTGTTGTTCGTAATTTGCCATGGCCTCATCGTAGCTACCATTACTGCCACCATATTCGACGGGTAGGTACTCCTTTCCAATGGCTTTTTGTAGAGACTCCAGCGTTGAATGTATGTGGAGCTGTGCGCATGATAGTCGATATTTGGAAATTTAATTAGTAATTGAATAAAATCGATAAAGAGATTTATGTACAAACTTATTTCAGTACTGTATTTTCTATGTTCCACCTATCTCTCTCAAATTGCACTCAAATTGCCAAATACAAGTAAAACTTGAATTGACGCTTCTTGCGGCTTTTGTAGCATCTACTGAAATTTTGCAAGAAATGTTCTCATGGAACATTTAAGTCCTCAAATGTCTTGTTTTTGTGTTTTTCATAAGAAAGATAAGCTTAACCCCCTAGCTAAAATGTGCCACAAAAATGATTCTGAAATTCTACTACGCAGCATTCATAATAAAATTTCTATTTGAAATGGACTTATAATTTTTTTACAGGTACATATTATACAGACTTGGCGGCCGCCGTAGCCGAATGGGTTGGTGCGTGACTACCATTTGGAATTCACAAAGAGAACGTCGGTTCGAATCTCGGTGAAACACCAACAATTAAGAAAAACATTTTTCTAATAGCGGTCGCCCCTCGGCAGGCAATGGTAAACCTCCGAGTGTATTTCTGCCATGAAAAAGCTCCTCATAAAAATATTTGTAAAAAAACTGTAGGTCCCTCCATTTGTGGAACAACATCAAGACGCACACCACAAATGTATATATATATACAGACTTTTATAAGAAAATTTGTAATTTTGAACCTACTGTAAACTGTAAACTGTAACTGAAAACCCCTCAACTATATCTTTGTTTTACAGAAGTGGTCTACTCACTTTCAAGATTATCTGATCTGGTCGAATTACTGATCCTATAATGCTAATGGACAGTGTAATGCCATTCAATGTACTAAGAAGAAATTGAGTTTTGCTTATTTTGTTTAATTTTTAAACAGATACAGGTGATCAGATTGGAGGTACTTTTTTCAAGAGATTTTTTTGGACAGAGATCACTTTGGCGATCAGCGATGGGCAAAATTGCCGTATTTGGGCTGAAAAACAACTCGCAGCCATTCAAGAAAAGCCATTAATTACATCCTTTGAAAAACAACATTTTGGTGCGACCTATGAGCTGGGGGAATCATTGGCACATATTTCTTCAAGGATCAGTCTGGCGCCAATGTAACAGTGAATGGTGAACGCTATCGCGCCATGATAAACGACGTTTTCATGCCAGATGACGGAAATTGAAGTCCATGATATCCACAACATTTGATTCCAACAAGACGGCGCTAATTGCCACACAGCCCGTGAAACAATCTCTCGTCTCCGACCTATGGATTAGCCACCAAGATCATCTAATATCACATCTTTGGACTTTTATTTGTTGGGATATGTAAAATCTAAATGCTTTGTGGATAAACCAACTTTGATTGAGGCATTGGAAGCCAACATTACTAATGTTATTCACGAGATACCGACCGAAGTCCTCTAGCGAGTCATTCAAAATTGGTGTTTACGGCGCAGTTGCGACCAGCATTTGAAAGGGACTATCTTTAAAATATAAATGTCATCATGCACCGTGTAGAACCACACAAATAATAAAGATTGACCAATCAATTTGATTTTTCGTTGTTTTATTTCAATTTAAAATCCGATACACCTAATTTAACACCCTTTACTTGCATTTGGGCCTTATTGGTTTGGACCTTTATTGATATTAGTTCACGCTCCATGCGGCTCTACGCTAATCAAACCAGCCACACTTACTTTTCAGCCATAGACTTTTCCTCCTACAGCTTTCCCAAAAACGTATGTGTTTTATGTACAATATCGTTAACCTACAATAATGGGCCACAGATTTTTATTGCGTTTGGAGATTTGTACAATGTATGGTACAAAATATTTTGGCGCGAAACGCAAATACTTGCGCGACATACTGCAAGGTTTTGATTATTTATTTATTTTTTATTTCATTTTTTATAAAAAATATAGTAAGGGTTTTCCAATAACAGGTGTTAGGTGTTAAACAGGAGAGATTATTAACGATTTTTTATGGCCGGCATTGGATGGTATTGATCTGGGCAACGTTTATCTTCAACAAGACGGCGCTACGTGTCACACAAGCAACGAAACCATTGATCTTTTACGGGAAAAGTTTCCGCACCGTGTTTTCTCTCGAAGAGGTGATCACAATTGTCCACCGAGATCTTGTGATTTAACACCTTGTGACTTTTTTCTTTAGGGCCACGTGAAGAAGGTCTGCCTACAGCCCAGGTCGATTCAAGACCTCAAGATGGAATTCGCGAGGCCATTAATGGCATAGCCATCTCTGCAATTTGATACTGGAAAATTACTATACTATAGGTATATTAAAAAATAGCATTTTTCTTTGAATATCAAAATAACATCTCTTATTGAAAACCTTTATACCACAAAAGCCTTATAACTTTAAGTTTCAAGCTTTGAACAAAATTGAAAATAAATTCAACAAATTTTCATAAAAATGTAAACTTTTTATGTAAACAGTCCATTGAATTTTAGTATAAAAAGCAATTTTAAAGTGACTAAAAACTGATAAATGAATTGTTTTTTTATATTTTTGGTGGATGGTTATTTTTACGCTAAAATTTAATGGGCTACAAAACTGTAGGCCTAGAATTTTTCTAAAACTGAAATGGTAATTATTTTAGTATAAAAAAAGAAAACACTATTAAATAAAAAATATATAAATAGTCAAAACAATGCAATTATTACGCTGCCACTTCAGCAACATTCCCTAAAAGCGTTTGCAAAGTGTTTCACGCTCTTGCAGCAACAATAAAAACAAACATACGTCCAGTCTTAATAAAAACGGAACCAAGTAGTTTCGAAAACCAATCTTTTTGCATCTCGCAATTTCGAAATCTAACGCATTTGCCTGGTAGGTAAGTAAATAGAAGCGGTAGTCGGTCCTTAAACCAACTCACTTAAACCCGTTGCCGTTGCCATTGTGATTCTACAGTAGCAGTTAACCTCTTCGTTAAACCCCCTGTTGTTCTTTCTATTTAATGGTAAGTTTTGTCATCATTCACTCACCAATTCCTTTTGTTTCATAACTAAGCGCACTAAATTTAAAATGATTAGGGCATCCATGGAAGCATTTACGATGTGTGTACCCACGAGATTAGTAGGCACGCCATATTCTAAGAATGCGGCCATCTTTTTGAATAAATTCGGTTCGAATTGACGTAACAACGCATATGGGATTTTGGAGAAATCGATTATCTCAAGTACACCGCTAATAATCCAATTATCATCGGTGTTGGCCTCAATTTCGGAACGGAACATTATATAACGGAAGATATCTTTGGCCGTATAAAGAGAAGTATCAATTTGGCCCATACGTGTGAAGTGTATGCGTGGACCGCCAGGACCTGCTGGCTTCGGAAGTGTAGCGAATATGCTGTGGAGGAAAAAAGTAATTAATAAAAAATAGGTTGCATAGGTCTGTCAATCTCATGAACTCACCCCGCACGGCAGATACCGTAAACTTTATCGTCAAGGCATCGACTCTTCAGCAAATCGCCGGCTGTCGTTTTGTATGTGTAATAGTAATCGATGCGTTTCTTTGCCTCATCCATATTGTATTTGCAAAAACGCAGGAAACCCACAAGGAATTGATCATCGGTGCGCGCTGTCAAATATGGCTGATCTTCGATCCACTGACGCAGTTCGACAATGTCGCCGGCAATACGTGATTCCACTTCGTTGAGTTCGGTGGCGGCGACCGCAGCCAATTCAGGTGCCAATGGTCGAATTTGTGCCATTTTATGGAGATTTTGTTCTTGAACCGAATATGGTATTAAGTATATGATTTTGAACCAGAACGATTTTTCAACTGTTTTTGCTTAGAATTTTCTTTAAAGACGGTTTAACAAAGGATATAACTGTAAAGAAACATTTGAAAGAAAATTTAGAAATCTAGAATTAATTACTTTTTATTTTTATATTTAATTTCTAAACAAAAATATTCAGAAGTTTGAAGCAAAGTTTGTGAAAGTCATCAAAACCTAGTACGGAATTTATTGAAAGGGGAGTAGGCGTAGCAGTGAATAGCTTTTAAGCCACAAATAATGATAAACATTTTAATGGGCAAAATCAGCACGAAATAACGTATGTGTACGTATGCAAATGAACATAAACAAAATGGAAATGTAATCCTGTTCCCGCTGCTAGGGTGCGAGCTTCACTGTGGAGAACAGTAAATATCAAACATTTTGTTTTGTTTATTTGCGGTTGGCCTCCTCGGCAGTTGAACCAGCGAACATATCGTTGTCCTTTATTCGGCTGACACAAAAATAGCACCTTGTTTGGCACATACCTAAAACACGTTTCCAGAATAAAAAACACTACACTTGTGTACACAATAATAGCAGCGCCACATATTGCAAAGTTATTTATTTCATTTTTTATTCAAAATTCTATTTATTTCATTTTTTTTATAAAAATACAGTTCACACTACAATAAAAACTATACAACTCAAAGTTTACGTCTTTGCATAACACTTTCAAAAATTTTTAAAATTGCATCCAAATTTAAAATTTTTAGTTAGAATTTTTGGAAAAATTTCAAGTATGCAGTTTTATAGCACATCTAACATTAGTGAAATATTGTGCCAGTCTAAAGACGCTCACAATTCGAGTTGGTTTTTGAAAACTTTTCTTTTTTGACGGTGTGGTTTGTTTTTATTTTTCCGAACGAATAATCGAAGTTTTGTAAAGAAAGGGTGGTTAAATTTCAGATGTTGAATGTGAACCACACCTAAACGTCAAATTTTTTTCTGCATTTCATTTGACATTTTTCAATTTCAGACTAACTCAATTTGAACCATGGAAAGATACACAATCGAGCAACGCGTTAAAGTTATTCAGGTTTATTATGAAAACGGGCGTTCAAATCAAAATGCATATCGCGCACTTCGTGAGGAAAATCATCTTCAGTGATGAGACACATTTTCACCTCAGTGGATTCGTCAATAAACAGAATTGCCGCATTTGGGCGAATGATAATCCAAGAGTGATTGCCGAAAAACCAATGCACCCACAAAGAGTGACTGTTTGGTGCGGTTTATGGGCCGGCGGCATCATTGGACCGTATTTTTTCCAAAATGAGGCCGGTCATGCACGTAACTGTGAATAGTGTTCGCTATCGTGAGATGATAACGAACTTTTTATGGCTCGAATTGGACGATATGTGGTTTCAACAGGACGGTGCCACTTGTCACACAGCTATCGAAATAATGGCTCTCTTGCGCGAAAAATTTGATGGCCGAATAATCTCACGTCGCGGCGATGTCAATTGGCCGTCAAGATCATGTGAACGGTGTCAAGGACTTCTTTCTTTGGGGTTATTTGAAAGAAAAGGTGTTCGTCGATAAGCCAGCAACAATTCAAGATTAGCTCAATTAGGATGAGATAATTCGGCACATTAACGGCATAGAACGTCAATTATGCCTCAGCGTCATCGAAAATTTGGACCATCGGATGGAGGTGTGCCGACGAGGCCGCGACGCCATTTGGCCGATATTTTGTTCCATACGTAATACCTTTATATGGTGAAAAAACGTAACACTGTCGGGAAAAAAAATTATAAAAAATCGACGCGAATTTCGAGCCACTTCAAATTGGCACTTTATTATACCAAATTCAATGAGCTACAAAACTGCGTACTTGACATTTTTCTAAGTATTCGGATTAAAAATATCCTGATTATTCAAAATTTTTATGAAAATTCGTTTAATTTTGTACAAAGTTTGAAGCTTTAAGCTAAATGGCTTTTTGTAGGATAAACTATATTTTTATGAAAAAATAAAAAAAAATTTAATAAAATATAAATAAATAGTCAAAACTTTGTAATACGCCGCGCTGCTATTATTGTGAACACAGATGTATATGAAAAATTATAAAAAAAATTATTTTCTATTGCTACTTTTTTATTAAATTATTATTATTAAATTAATATTACTATATTTTGATTACTAGTTTGTCATTCAACCAGCTTTTAAATCATTATTTTAAGCCACAGTTAAGAATAAAATAATTTAAAGAATACACTTTCCAAGGTGGTTTAATACTATTTTAATGATATTTTTTTCTTTTTTTATATATTTTTATATAGCCAGCTGATTACCCCTGAGTTTAAAACACAATTTTTAACATAAATTTTGTTTTTGGTATTTTATCGATTTCCATAAATTTCCCTTATTCTTTGTTTATTTATTAATATCACCAACAATATTCGCCTAAACTCGAAATCAAACTGATTAGGAACTACCGGCGCAAAGTGCAGCATTGAATTTAACACTAGCCGAACACTCTCGTCTCTACAGCCTCTTGCCCCGACAAGCACTAATATGAAACTTTCACCCGATCACCCCGATAAAGCAAATTGATTGTCAGTCGTAGTTGTCGCTGATTAATGGGTCGACACCGATAAAATTTTTTATTGATAAGATATTTAAATACATGCACATGTACGTATGTGTATGTGCCTAACGTGTGCGTATATTTAATATTTAATCCTAACTACGCATGCACAAAAACACTATTAAAATTTTTCAATTACAAAAGTACAATATTTTTTATTTGAGAAATCTTGGATATATTTAGCTATAGTCGATAGAAAATCCACTTAGCGATAGGTTTAGAGCTAAAGATTGATGCGAGCTGGTTTAGCGCGTATGAATAGGTGATTAAAGTAAGAGAAGCAAAGTCTATTGTAATCTTTTTTGCATTACATACCGGTTCTATTGAGTTTCCTGATAAATAAGGCTGACGGCAGAGCGCGTACTTGAAGCAAACTCTGCCTGAATGCTGTTTTCTTATCGCGAATTTGAAATCGAAAACTGTCTCTTGTACTTTTGAAACGTTCAGTTGTTTTCCATGTGACGTTTACGATTAGAAAAATAGAAATTTGGTGATAGTATCGCGATAAGGATAAATGTTTATTTTGTGCTATAGGCAAAGTTGCCAAATTTCAGAACAAGCAATTTAAGACACGAACTCCTCTTGCTTTCCAAAAATTAAAACAAAAACAGGTTTTCATGCTAGATTCCTTTAGTAAGCCATAACTTATGAGTTCTATTATGCACAATTCCATTATGTTCCATTTGTGGAACAACATCAAGACGCACACCACAAATAGGAGGAGGAGCTCGGCCAAACACCTAACAGAAGTGTACGCGCCAATTATTTATTTATTTATTTTTATATTATACGGCGATTTAAGGGCTTAGGGTCAGAGGCCCGTAAAAATGATGGTTTTCAATAATTTTTTTTTGCTAGTCCATTGCTTTATTTTACAAAAACAAAAAAACATAGCATTAATACAGGGTGAACAATATGAAGTGTTACCTATTCAAAACATCATAACTTTTTTGTGTGAAATTAGTTTTTATTGCTGTCAAAGACAATATTGTTCAAAAATTATTACAATTTAAACATATATTCACTTTAGCTCGATATGACTACCTTTTGCCTTGACTATAGCCTTCAAACGGTCAAAAAATGAGTTGCATGCTGCACGAATGTGGTCATGAGGTATTTTGGCCCATTCTCGTATAATCGCTTTTTTCAGCGCATCCATACTGGCATATTTTTTAGTCCTCACCTTGCTCTCCAAAATGGACCAGATAGAATAGTCCATCGGATTTGAGTCTGGCGAATTCGAAAGCCATTGTGTGGACGCAATGAAGAGTGGAACATGATTTTTTAACCATTCTTGGTTCACACGAGCTTTATGAGAAGGTGCCGAGTCCTGTTAAACGTCCTGGTCTACAACCGAAATGTTTGCGTGTCCACGGCTCAAAAGCAGCTTCTAAAACATTTTCCCGATAATAAGTCGCATTCACTTTTACACCAGACTCGATAAAAACGATTGGACAGCGTCCATCAGCGGTCACTGCGGCCCAAACCATTAGTTGCGATGGGAAATTACTTCGAGTGACCATACGTAGGCTCAAATTCTCGTACGAGCGTTCGGTCAAGTAAACACGATCGTTTTGAGTGTTTATGAACTGCTCAATTGAAAAATTTTTTTCATCAGAAAACACAATGTTAGGAAATTCGCCACGTTCGTGCAAGCGTAACAACTCCTTTGCTCTTTCGGACCGAACTTTTTTTTACTGGGGTGAAATTTCGTGTGCTTTTTGAAACTTGTAAGTCTTGGCCTTGAGCTTATTTTTCAAAATGCGTCGAATGCTGTTTTGCGATATTTTCAGTTTTTTTGGTCATTTTTCTTCCACTTTGACGTGGGTTTCGTTCAAGTCGAGCCTTCACTTTCCGAACCATTTCTGACGTTGTTGCGGTTTTTTTTGGTCCACCTCCATTGCGTTTTGCAATGCTACCAGTATCAATGTCACGTTTTATAGTGCGATACACAAACATTTTATTCACTTTGAGGTGATTGAGCTCACGAGCAATAGCTGGTTGTGATTTTCCAGCCAAATATAACGCAATCACACTATTACGTTTGAATTCCATCAGAGAAAAAAAAATTCAACAAAACTTAGACGCAAACGCTTTTGATGGCTTATAAACAATATATTGAACTGTCATTAGAACCATTTTGACGTTGATGTCATGAGCTGTTTTACAGATACAAGCAGTGCGAAGTTGGTAACACTTCATGTCGTTTACCCTGTACATTATGTTTCGACTTGACTTTAGCAAAATTTCAAAAAAAAAAAATTTATGATTGTAAAAGTTATCGCTGTTTGTGTGGAGCGCGTTTCTCCAAAAGTATCTTGCGGTGATCATCACAAGTCCTTGGAATTTCATCTAAAATCAATCGAAGAAGTGAAATTAGTTTTATTAATAGTTAATTTTTTTCAAAATTAACAATATGGCGGCCTCAGGAAATATTTTTCATATTTTTGAGGAAAAACCGACAGTTAATTGTTTAAAAATAATCGAAATTTAAAAAGGAAAAATCCTTGGAACAGGCACGAATTTTTTATGTTTTTAAAAGCAGTATAAATTTTATTGAAATCTACGAAGCGGTTTTTAAGTTACACGTGATCACCAGTTCTAAAACCGTAGTTTAGAGAATAACGCATTTAAAGTTTTGCCGGAGCGCCCTTTGTTAATTGATGAATAACTCGAAAAGTATTTGTCGGACTCATTTCAAATTTTCACACAATATTTGAAAGATATTATACTTTAAGAAAATACAGAAAAAACAATTTTTTGAGAATTCTGACTAATAAATAATACACTTCAAAAAGAAAGTTCTTTGACAGTTTGGTATTTGGTGAAACCATGCAAAACCAGCGAAAATTCGATGTACACTCCAGTACCACTATGACGAAGGTGAACAGCGACTCAGGCGCCAAAAAATTTACTACTGCCGTCTATGGGCCCAATACAACATCGGTTGCAACAGCAAAGCGGTGATGCCAGCAATTACGTTCTGGTAGGTCAATGGGCGGTTATGAAGCAGTTTTTCCATTGCCCAGGAATTGAATATTAAGCCGAACATCTTTCGTTCCAATTTCTAGAAACGGCGACCCAATTTGGTGCATTTTCACTGATGCACCTTGGGCTATTATGTTTTCGATGCATGGTCTCATTGGTACAGCACCTTACAAAAGTTAATATGATGACACAAATTTATCCACGAACACACGATTACGACAACCATTTTAAACGGCTTAAAAATGTGGTCACGGAAAAGAGTTTCGGCAGTAATTTTCATTAATTTTCAAACGATGCTCACTCGTGAACTTCTGTCATGATAAAAATTTTAACGTTGAATGTCGCTTTGATATTTCCATATCATAAAATTGTCATATAAATATGATATTTAAAAACCCCAAGCTAATCACTTCTACTCTCACGCTCGCTTCACTCTTATAAAAACAGCTTTTTAGTGAACTAAAGCGTATTTTAAGTGGTGCAAATAAGTCGCATACCTTTCAGTGCGCACTCTGTGGTCAGCCTAAAACAAATTGTTTATGAAGTATTTAGATACGTTGAAAAAAGTGATGCTTTTCTCCTGTAATATATTTCAATGAATAATTCGATTTTCACTTCGGATCAAAGTTTATAAATACTCGTGCAGCAATAAAGGCAATTCTTAACAGTTAATGAAAAAGTGAACTTTCTAAACTTTCAGCAAAACGCTTCTCATAAAAAATATGTAAAATACGGAAACGCCATAAAAATGTTGAACCCTCTATTTGTTGGATAACATCAACAAGAGTCACATGCCTTATTAAAGAAGAAGCTTGACCTAAGCATTTGCCAACAGATATACTCTTGATTCTGCCTTTCGAGATTAAATTTTTTATAAAACCATCGTCGAATTAAAGGCGAAGGTATTTTTATTGCTGAATTATTGAAGAAGTGAGCGAGGTAACGGCTTTTAGTCAATGTGGACAAGTCGTAGATTATTGAAAAATTTAATTAAAATAAGTGGAGTTGGTATGTTTTTTCGCAAAAGATGTCAAATCACTAACCGCTGACTCACCCCATCGAAAGCGAGATCCGATTCTACAGACTATACAGACTATGCGTGCATGGCTAACGGTCGACGAAAAAAAAAGCTAACTCTAATAAATATAATATAACCTTACCCCAGGAATTAATAATTTCTGACTTTAAATCTTCCGTTCGCACTTTGAATAAGTGAAATTTTTGTACAATTAATATTTCTTAGCCCCCAGTGGGCGGATATACCTGTCAAATTTAATTGAGTATTACAAGTAAGCGCCTCGTTTTAAATCATGACTATCCATGACTCAGCATAAGGGACGAAACAAAGATAAGATTAAATTATTTTATTTTTTTTAGTTGAAAAATAACACTGCACAACAATAAAATACCGCAAAAAAAATGTTAGCTAATACTAAAGTTTATGGATTTGAACAATCAAAAACCAACATTTATTTTCCTGGAAAACAAAATGTCAGAAATATTTTGAAATTTCTTATGATCCCAATCTTTTAGTGTTCAGAGAGAGACTAGTTACTCTCAGCAGATATAAATAAATGTATGTTGATAATTTAATTTTTATTTTATGTTTTGAGACCAACTGACATTTCCAGTTCTTTAGTAAATAGATATAACATAGCAATGGCTCTAAGAGCTGCCTAATCAAGCCTACAGTGAGTTTACTAACTATAGCACAGCGACTTATTGACAAGTTTCGGCAATTAATATTAAATTTATGAATAAAATTTTTTTTTTTTTTATTGTTTTTCTTAATTTTTTTTTTATTGTTTTTGTCTAATTTTTTTTAATTGTTTTTTTTAATTGTTTTATTAATTTTTTTTTATTTTTATTTTTAAATTTTTTTTTTCGACATTTCGAATAAGTGTGCAATTTTGAAGGAAATTGTATGAATATTAAAAACTTGTGCACCAAAGTTGAAACTTCGATTATAAAGCCATATTAAAGTTCATTTAAAAAAATATATTTTCAAAACTTATCGATATGAGGGGGCCTTAATAAGAAAGTGAGGTTAATAAGAATCTAGTCGCTTTCACTTGCAAAGATGATCAATGATCATCCTGCAGTCCACTACTATTCTGAAAGTGCGCTATTGACGAAGGTGAAAGCTCTTTGCTTATGGGGAATGAAGTTATCGAAATATTCCCCAACTCCTCACACAGACTCATTTATATCGGCAGGTTGACTTCTCTCCCGAACCTTAGTTTTCAAAATTGGAATATTCGGCAATATTCAGCAATTTAATACAAAACCTTAGGGCAGCACTGAAACTTGTAAACAATAACTCAACCGTCCGCTCTAATATAGATAATTCCGCAGAAAATATTTCTTTTTCTTAACAAATGTAAATTATTAAATTTCCCTAACAGAACTACAGGACGAATACACATTTTTTGTAAAATAATTTATAATTTTATATAATTTTTGCAAATGGCATCGAGTATACGTCAATCATATTTGCCACTTGCGACCTAGGCAGCTGCAGTATACAAGCTGACAAGCAATGGAGCGCGTAAAAGTCAAAATAAAGATTTCCATAGCTCAATACCATTTTTGTTTATTTATGTATTAAAAAAAGTTATTCAAGAACTTTTATTATGTAGATTATTATAAATATCAGTGGGATTTTTCAGCAACTTCAAACTTGCACCTCATTATACTAAAATTTAATAAGCTATAAAACTGTATATCAAAAAATCTTGCTAAAAGTTCTAATTAAAACCCGTTGAATTGGAATAAAAAGTTGAGCAATTTTGCTAATTTTTATATAAAATTTTAAAATGACATTTATGTATATGGTTTTATTAGAGATGAGTGCCAAAACAAATAAATTCCATTGGAGTCGATTTGCAGCTTTTGACTTTATCTGCGGCCAAGTGAGCTAGTCGTCAGATGTCGTAAATCCATCATACAGGCTTCGTCTACATGTTCCTTTCGGCCGTCCTCTTCGGCGAGAGCCTTGCGGATTCCAGTCTAGGGATATTCTGCTGATGCCAGTCGCAGGTTTAAGAATTGTATGGCCGTTAGAGCAGTAATTTTTTACATATTTCAATATAACCCGAAAAGATAATGGAATCCCTCTATGAAACTTTCAGGGATTACTAAACATAGTCTGAGCTATTAATGAGAAAATAAGATAAAATTCCGAGCGGAGGAGTTTTTCACAAATGACAAAAAAAAAAACAAATTTTCTAGAAATGTTGAAGAAAGCATGTTTTTGTAAAAGTATATTTTAGCCTAATGAAAAAAGAAATAAATAATAAGATATAAAAAAATTTTAATTTAAATTTATTTTTAAAATTTATAAAGAGCCGAAGATATTTGACAATAAAAAACTTTAAATCAATTTTTTCAGTTTATTTCTTTTATACTCAAACTTACAAGTAAACCAATTTTCAGCCAAATAGAAGGCCATTATATTTTCTAATAAACAAAAAAAAAAATAAAAAAAATTTAAAAACAAAAATGGAAAAATTAAAAAACAAAAATAAAAAAATTAAATAATTAAAAAATAAAAAATTTTAAATAAAAAAAAAAACATTTAAATAATAAAAATAAAAAAAAATATTAAAAATGTTACAAAGAACCGAAGATAATTGCCCATGATGCTTTCCATTTCAATTCAACCGGGCTATTCGGGTCATGTTCTTCGATTTCGATGTAACTGAAATATGTTGCTCTCTGGTCAAAATAATGAGACACGTATTTTTTTTCGCCCGAAAAATTTTTTTTTCAAGAGTTATCGGCAATTTTGTTTTTCGGCTCAAACTCGATTTTTTTTAATTATATAAGAAAAATTTGTTTTTAAATGCCCATAACTTAGTCAAATATGAACCGATTTTAATAATTCTGGGTTCAAAATGATCGTAATTACTTACACGAGCGACTTCATATAGAAACAATTGCAAAAAAGTAGTTGAAAATTTTTTATTTAGCAAAAAAGAAAAAAAATTGAAGTTTTTTCAAAATTCAATATTTCAAAAAGTGTATTTTTTTTTTTTATAACTTTTTCCAAATCAAAAGGACATCTCAAACTTTAATTGAGCTGAATGCCTAGTAGCTAAAATGAGTTGTTTTTGAGTAATGAATTTTTGAGTAAAAAACCTGTTTCGCACTTTTTGCTCTTTGGAAAATAAAAAATTTTCAACTACTTTTTTGCAATTGTTTCTACATGAAGTTGCTCGTGTAAGTAATGACGATCCTTTTGAACCCAAAATTATTAAAATCGGTTCATTTTTGACTAAGTTATGAGCATTTAAAAACAAAAATTTCTTATATTATTAAAAAAATCGATTTTGAGCCGAAAAACAAAATTGCCGATAAAGCTTTAAAAAAATTTTTTTGGGCGAAAAAAAAATAACGTGTCTCATTATTTTGACCAGAGAGCAACATATTTTAGTTACATCGAAATCGAAGAACATGTCCCGAATAGCCCTTTTGCATTGAAATGGAAAGAATCTATATAAGAAAATTTTTTTTTAATTACTCATAACTTAGTCAAAAAAAAGCCGATTTGAACGATTTTGGGTTCAAAATAATCGTAATTACATACACGAGCGACTTCGTGCAGAAACAATTGCAAAAAAGTAGTTGAAAATTTTTTATTTTCCAAAGAACAAAAAGTGCGAAACAGGTTTTTTACTCAAAAATTCATTACTCAAAAACAACTCATTTTAGCTACTAGGCATTCAGCTCAATTAAAGTTTGAGATGTCCTTTTGATTTGGAAAAAGTTATAAAAAAAAAAAAATACACTTTTTGAAATATTGAATTTTGAAAAAACTTCAATTTTTTTTCTTTTTTGCTAAATAAAAAATTTTCAACTACTTTTTTGCAATTGTTTCTATATGAAGTCGCTCGTGTAAGTAATTACGATCATTTTGAACCCAGAATTATTAAAATCGGTTCATTTTTGACTAAGTTATGGGCATTTAAAAAAATTTTTTTCTTATATAATTAAAAAAAATCGAGTTTGAGCCGAAAAACAAAATTGCCGATAACTCTTGAAAAAAAATTTTTTCGGGCGAAAAAAAAATACGTGTCTCATTATTTTGACCAGAGATCAACATATTTCAGTTACACCAAAATCGAAGAACATGACCCGAATAGCCCGGTTGAATTGAAATGGAAAGCATCCCATAAAAAACTCAATACCATACTTTTTCCATAACTCTCAAAGTTATTTATTCAATTTTTTTATTATACTCCAGCTTACAAATGGAAGACCATGACCAAAATTCATGGCTCACTTGACATGGAATCGCTCATATGTAGATTTCCCTTTCCAAGAACCTACTTTCAGAGTCTGTAAATTCATGAGAAATTTAGATGATTTAAGAAATCATCCCTCGGCTGTTCCCTCACAGTAGCATAGTGTTGACTAACTTCCGCCTATGCTCAATCCACTTCCATTAGATTACAAAAACATTGCCCCTCCAAAGCATCAACAAAAACGCACCTAAACGCAAATGTTTACCTATATAATTGGATTTAAATTGCGTAAAATTGCTGGAATAGCACATACTTAGAAACATGTAAATGTTTTTTGCCCATTTAGTAACAATTAAAAAAATTATCATATCTTTTTATATAAATCAGAATTATTATTATAAAACGTTCCGATTTAGTTCATGGGCTAAAGCAATGAACCGCTTCGCTTGTTCATAAACCAATCAGTTGTATTTAAATCTTTATAGTGGGCAGTTCATACTGGCATCTTACTTATAAATACGCATACGCCCAGACTAAACAGACGTCCAAACAAATATGGCCGCCATACGACCCTTGAGCGCAGAAATGCAAAAAGTTGCCATCGAACAGCTAAACGAGGTGCCCGAACGTGTGCCACAGGACATAGCGGCGTTACGCGAATGGATACTAAAACAACCACATTTGCGCGCACGCACCGACGATCAATTTTTGGTGAGCTTTCTGCGTGGCTGCAAATACAGTCTGGAGAAGGTCAAGTCAAAGATAGATCATTTCTATACGATACGCACCATGTTGCCCGAGATGTTCGCGAATAACACAATAGATGATCCCAAGAATTTGCTGATCGTACGATCGGGGTAAGTTGTTTATGTCAGATTGGTTAAGATCGACGACGCAAAGCACAAAGAAAGCTAGTAAAAGTAACACAGCTGCTATTAGGATTTTTATAAAATATACATGTATAGTATATATGATTTTTATAAAAACATCGATCCACAGTCGTCTCATATCGCACCCTGTTGGATGCTCTGAAGTGCCGATAAGGCGAGATCAAAAATTTAAAATCTTTGCCTCAATTTTTGTACTTCTTTTTCAGCGGCATCGTAGCGCTACCGAAAACGCTAGGAGTCGGCGGTCCAGCCATTGGCTTCTCACGCTATAAAATATTAGATGATTTGGGAATTACCGTTAAGGATTTCTGCCGTTACACAGCTCTGGTGACGGACAAGAGTATCGTCGATACAGACGCTTTCGTAATAGGAGGTTATTTGGAAATCGTTGATGTTGATAAAGTCGGCTTGGGTGCGATGTCGAAACTTGATCCGATCTCTGCCAAACAATTCACCACCTACTGTGTCAAAGGCTCAGCTATTCGTATCAAAGGTGTACATATTATAAATGTACCCAAAGATGGTTTAAGCGCTCTGAAAATCATACGAAATCTCTTCCCAGCTCACATCAAAGAAAGGGTACGTTATTGGTGGAAAAAAATTCTAAAAAATTTGTATTCTTACTGTAAATTTTCCTACTTTTCAATTTCAAGTATTTCATACACAGTACTATGGAGGATTTGTACAAGCATGTGCCCAAGGAATATCTACCAATCGAATATGGTGGCACCAATGGTTCACTGGCAGAACTGCCGGTGAAACATGAGAAGGAATTGAAGGCTTTTAATAGCTATTTTGAAGAAAATGACAAATATGGTGTAGATGAGAATTTGAGGAAGGGGCAAAAGGTCGACATGAATTCGATATTTGGACTAGAAGGCAGCTTCCGAAAACTGGAATATGATTAGTGATGTTGAGTAAAAAATAAAGTGATTTTTGATGAATTGTAAGAATGCCATTTGTACTTTCTACATGAATCATTCAAACAAAATAAAGTAGGGCCATTTGTCTCACAGACATTAATTACTGCAAATTGAAGTCAGGGCGTAATTGTGCTAACTATCAATGCTGAACTACATAATATATCGAAGCAAAATTTTTCCAAGAGATGGCACTGTAAGTTATTGGTATTTATTTTTCTTTTTTTGGGATTACAATCTTTCAAATGCAGTGCAAGATACAGTGAGTTGAAGAACTATAGCACATTGGCTTATTGACAAGTTTTGAGAATTTATTTACTTCTTATTGAATTTTACTAATTTTTCCATCAAAATATAGTTGATGCACCGACGAAAGCCATACAAATCCCAGCTTCGAATTTAGCAAATTTACCATAAAAAACCAACAAATTTTCATAAAAATTTTACACTTCACTAAATTTCGAGTATGCAGTTTTATAGCCCATTGAATTTTGGTATAACAAAGTGTAAATCGCGTTGGTTTCCGACCATTTTTTAATGACGCCGTTGGCAGTTTTCCTGCACATAACACAAAACTACGAGTATTCGTTGCAGAAATCTTGTGCATCAATAAAAAAAAGAACTTTTTCGATTTTTCAGCCACTTTAAATTACACCTTTTACTAAAATACCAGTTCAATGGACTATAAAACTGTATAGATGAAATTTTTCTGAAGGTTTTGATTTTTTTTTTTTTAGTTTTATAGACTATTAAATTTTAGAATAACAAGTGGAAGTTGAAGCGGCTCAAATTCCATTTTGATTTTTGGCAATTTTTTTTAGCTGAGCAATTTTCACTCATATGAAAGACATGTGCTTTATACGGAAGAAAATTGTCAACATCGTATACAAAAAAAAAATTGTGAAAAATCAACGCAATTTTTGAACGACTTCTAACTAACACTTTACTATACTAGAAACAGTTTGGCTATGAAACTGCACACTTTGGAGTTTGATTACAAAATTGATTTTTAATTATTGAATTTTTTAAATTTTGCAAGTTTCAAGTGGTTCAAAAATCGCATTGACTTTTGACAAATTTTCTTGAAAATTCTTGTTACTTTGACTATTTCGCATTATTTTGATATTTTGATATGGCTTTAGGCTTGAAGAAGATTTTGAAGGAGCGACAGTTTTGCTTAAAAAATCTAATTTTCGGACAAGATCGACTTTTAATATGACAGCTACGTTGAAAAGCAAAGTTGTCGTATTTGATGGTCATAAAGTCCACGCATAGATTAAGCGAAGCTAATGCGCCCTCCTAAGAGTGCCACTTTTTGATCTAGCTTTTTCAACAGGGGCATCGATGACTCAATTTTATATAAAATGGAGCCAGCAGCAATGCTATAGCAGGTTAGATGCAGAGCGCTACAAAGACCAGGGCGCTATAAAGCGCAAAAGTATGACTAGTTTTGCCAGAATATTGAAGAATTTGATACGAGTAATTATTTCTGGTTTCGGCGAGATGGCGCTACGTGCCATACAAGTCGTCCCACTGTCGATCTTTTGCGCATTAAGCAGTGATTTGACAACAGTCATCATCATCATCCATCAGCATTACAGCCAAGCGAGAGCTCTAGCTTACTCAACGATCCTATTCCATTTTACTCGATCAAGAGCTGCTGTTTTCCCGTTTTTTTACTTTAAGCTTCTTCAGGTTTTCGGTGATGTTTTGTAATCATGTCAGCTTAGGTCTGCATTTGACACCAGTAGACTTTTTTTTTATCGGTGGCAATAAAGATCTATGTTATACTGATACTCGAAAAACGATTCAGTGGCCAAAAGCATTCGAACTGTAATGCAAAATTGTGTTGAGAGGCTGGGCGAATGGGGGAACAGCCGAGGCAGCCAGTTGAATGAAGTTATCAGGCATCTACTGCAGATCGGTGCAATTTGCAAAATATTTAGGAATATTTTATTTAAATTTTTTATTTTATTTTAATTTTTTTATTTTATTTACATTAATAAACTACAACAGTACAAATTACCTTACAGACGACTAGACAAAAATGCAGAGAAAAACAAGCCAAATTTTCCAACTAAAATATAAGCAATCATTCAAATTAAATTCAATATTAAGCAATTTATGTTTTTTATAAAATTAGTCCTGATGAAGCGAAATCGAGCAGGCTGGAATTGCATAATGAATTTTAGTCACGAAGTGCGCCAGCAAATTTTGTTTTAAAGTTTGCCCCATAAAAAGGGGGTAAAACTTGTGAAGACTTCATTGCGCAGCATTAAAGCTCGAGTAGATCTGGACAGTTGTCGATGCCATTAACAACATTGAAAATAAACGAAAGTGAAAGGGGGCAATCCTCTCATTTCTAGAGATTCTAAATTAATTAGCTTTAGCCGCGAATTATAGAATAAATGAAATTATAATAATTTTTTTTTCATATGGAATTTTCTAGAAAGAAATTATTTGCGTCAAATGCTACATTTTAGTGCCAGATTTTTGCTTGTTTGTTAAGTAACCTCCGACATAGGCTTTATAAAGCGCATTGATTTCAAATCGTACGATTTTGCAGTACTCGACTGTTAGTCCACGACTCCACAATTAGTCAGAATGTTTACTCTTTCGCATAAAGTGCAAGTCATTTTTATAGCACTTTTGAAAAGAAACCAGCCCACGCTTAAAAAGTATATTCTTATATTTATTATGCACAAACAAATAATACGTAAATTGAAAATAACGAAATATCCCAATACCTGATTGCTTTATAAATGCAGCTACCATTCATGGATTATCGCTAATACTTAATAAGAAAGAGTATGGGAGTGTGTGTGTATGTATTGTATGTGTATGCAGTGTATGTGCAGTAGTAGATATGGGCGGATATGTTGCCAAAGGTCATTATGGATGAAACCGTTAACGCTACCATACAAGCGAATATATAAAATATAATTTACAAAAACAGGAAAAAAATGAAGAAAAGAAAAAAACACATTAAAAGATGCGCTGAGCGGCATACCACATACCCATCTTACATATGAACAGCGCGTGAAATACTTGCCAAAAAAAAGTTATTAAAACACATATATGCATGCACATATGTAAAAACTAAAACTAGCTAATATACTGATGAAAGAAGGGAATAATCAATACGCACATACATACATACACTTGTGTTCAAAATAATAGGAGTGCGACGAATCAAGTTTTAACTATTTTTTTAGTAAATTTTTTTTTTTTTTTTTAAGTATAGTGCATTGCACAACAAAAACCATATAACTCAAAGCACCAAATTTTGTAAAAAATGCATTAAAAAAGAAAAAAAAACATCAAAATTTCCAACTTTTTAACAGAATGTTTCGACCAATTCTGGGTACGCAGTTTTATAAACATTTTAGAACAGCAAAACGCAAGTTCAAGCTGTTCAAATTCTCTTTGATTTTTCTCATTTTTTTTCGCTTAGGTGTTGCGCATTTCGTTCCATATGAAAGACATGTGTTTTATATGGAAGAAAATTGTCAACATCGCATGCGAAAAAAAATTGTGAAAAATCAATGCGATTTTTGAGACTTCAAATTCACAATTCACTACATATACTAAAATTGAATAGGTCATAAAACTGCATACTTACAAGTTTTCAAAAGATTCTGAATTAAAACATTTAAATTTTTTTTTAGTTTGTTAACTTTTGAATGGGAGGAATGCCAAGTATTAACTTTTTGTAAAATTTATTTGTTTTAGTTGTTTTTTTGTAAAAGTATAGTTATTTTTCCCGAAAACCCATATAACTCAAACCACTAAACTAAAATGTAACAAATTAAAAAAAGCTGCGCAAAAATTTAACAAATTAAAAAAAAAACAGTTACACCAAAAATTTAACAAATTAAAACAAAAATTACATAAAAATTCCCTACTTTTTAACCGAATATATAGACAAATTATGGGTATGCAGTTTTATAGCGAATCAAGCGGTTCAAAATTCTCCTTGTTTCATCCACTTTTTTTCACTGAGGTGTTGCGCATTTTCTCCATATGAAAGACTTCCAAACATGTACTTTATATGGACGAAAATTGTTAACATCGCATGCAAAAAAAAAACAAATTTTTTAAATCAAAGCAATTTTTTAGCGCCTTTAAAATACATTTTACTTTAATAAAATTGAATTCGCTCTAAAACTACTTTTAAGTTTTCTAAAGATTCTGATTAAAACATTAATTTTTTTTTTTATTCGTTAAGTTTTTTGTGAATTTTGTGCAACGTTTTGAGCTTAGAAATAGAATAAAGAAAGTAAGAAAACAAAATTTTAGATAAAAACTTGTTAATTTGTTACACTCCTATTATTTTGAACAAGGGTGTGCATACTTACAAGCGAATTGGCAAAAAGTAGATAGATGCGTGCTTTCACGCTAACCGGTTAGTTACGTATGTAGACATTTATTTTGTGGACGCATGTATGTTTTTGTGAAGCAGCAGCGAAATATTTAAGCTACATTTATTATAATTTTTGGTAAGTTTTATGACACTGAAAAGCAACAGTAAAGCAAGCGAAACAGCAGCAATAAAAACCAGAAGAGCCAAATAATAAAAATCAACGCTTCAATGAAAGTGTTACAATTATGACAGAATTCCCCGAGCGTCTAAGAGATAATCAACTGTAGTTATAGAAAATTTCTGCACATAAATGATTTAATGAACATTTTTACTCCACTTAAAATTCATACCTATTGCACATATGAACATGTATGCACCAAAAAAAAACAAAAACCGCTTTATGCGCATGCGCGCGCATAAAAACCCTACAGCCAATGCCTTCAAATGGTCAAAAGCTTGCAAATTGCAGCACGGTCAACACTCACTCAGCGGCGGCGTCTACGTACACGGTACATATCCATAGTGAATCAGTGAGTAATCGCATAGACGCAGTCTCAGTGCAGAGAAAAAAGGTATTTTCACATAAACAGACACGCCAAATAAATAGCAGCTCACCAGTGTCGAACGATTTCAGTTGCATCGTAGACAGCCAACGCTACAACGCAAACAATATTAGAAAAAAAGGCAGACTAACGAAATCAAATTCACAAGCCATACATACATTTACTTACACACTCGCGCTAACTAAGAAAGAAATGGTGATTCTACGCCCACTACCTGACGATTTGGCAAAGAAAGCCGCCGAGGAGTTGAATGAGAAGAGCGTCGACAATGAATACTACGTGAATACGTTGCGCGAGTGGATCGAGAAGCAGCCTTATTTGCGCGCGCGCACCGACGATCAATTCCTGATCGCATTCCTGCGTGGTTCCAAGTTTAGTTTGGAGAAAGCGAAACAGAAATTAGAGAATTTCTATATACTGCGCGCCGCTATGCCAGAAATCTTCCGCAATCGAAGTTTGAGTGAATCCAAATATGAGGCGATCGTCAAGTCGGGGTGAGTGTGGGGATAGAAGGAGGGTGTATAGAAAAGATTGTGACCAAAACTAAATCAAAGTAATATTTATTAAAATAAATATTATTTGTTGGTTTTTCACAGTGCTGCTGCTTTTCTGCCTGAACCTGTGAGTGAGGGTGGACCGCTGGTGGTGTTGCTGCGTCCAAGTGAATTCAATATGGAGCAGCATACGATCAATGATGTGCTGAGAGTCGGTTCAATGATGATCGATATTCTAATGCAGGAGAACGATCGCGTCTTTATCGCTGGCTATACATTCATTATTGATCTGGGTAATATTTCAAAGGCTGTGCTGTTGAATTTCGAGCCGGAGTTCATACGTAAACTGACTATACTAGTCAATAAAGCTGCGCCCACGCGCATGAAGGGCTTCCATTTTATCAATGTGTTGCCGATCTTTGAGAAACTATTCGGCATGGTGAAGAGTGTGATTAGTGCAAAATTGAAGGAGCGGGTGAGTTCAGTGAAAATTTGTGTAATGAAAATGAGATACCGGGAACTCTAGCTATTTGCAGGATTATTAGTTAGGGTTTGTTTGATTGAAAGTAAAATCTAAAAATTCGATATTACCGTAGTAAAAATACTGAAATCCAAATGCACCACTAAATACAATATTTTTTTTTTGTGACAAAAAAATTAAATAGGAAAATCTGCAGTTCTGAAATCTGGCCTCAAACTCAAACAAAGTATAACCCCCATAGTCAATTAATCCTCATTTCTGATACAATACTTGTAAAAACTATACGAATTCATTTTTTTTTTTTTAATCTTTACGAAGCTGCGAAACGTGAATATTAGTAGAAATCCTAGATATTTTCCAAAAATTCAAGAAACCAAATGTCCTTTCAGGCATTAATTTTTTAGGGAGATTTCTGCGAAGCAGAATATTCTTCAAAGGTATCTCTCCTCTTAGAAAAACGTGGAGTTACCACTGGAATATGTGTTGTTACACCAATTTGCCAACGGTTACGTAAACTCACAAGTCCCTTCAGCGGGAGTTGTAAGGCTGATGAAGAAGAGCTGGTGTCCATTCAGCACTTGTTCTGCTGATATATACAGAGGCTACCATTGAAGCACCTGAAACATTTGCAGCCACGCTTTTTCACCAGCGAGACATAGAAAACCATATTAAATGAGTTAGATCTACACAAGAAACAACGGCAGTGCCTTTTACTTGCACTCACAGAGTGCATTTATGCTAGGAAATTTTGTCCGAGCCCTCTTGACCTAATACAGTTGTTATAAAAGCCGCAGTACGGTTTAAAAGGGATCGCATAGTGTAAGGAAGAACTTCCAGTGGCATCACAAAGGACCTACGACAGCTCCAACTGTGTCAGACCTACTTACACCTACCTACCTACAGAAATGATCAGAGCGAGTTTCTTTTTTGTTTGTCTCCAAACTCAAGTACTTTGAATAGGAATAACACGAAAAATGTAAAATTCTACCTTTTCGAATGTCGGAATAGATAATTCTACTCTGGCGTTTTCAGAAGCTATTGTCTAAGCGAACTTCGCTATTTATATTATTATTTCATCTACCAACCAGAGCCATTGTAATTCCAAACAGGCTTATGAAAACAACCGTATACTTAAAAAGAATTTATAAGCTGTTTTCAATAGCAGCAAGAGACATGCTTCCACACAGGGCCATTAAACTTCTATAACTAAAGCAAAGTCCCCACGATGCAAATATACTGCTCTATTCTCTATCTATCTTCATTCCTTTACTCTACCTAATCATGCATTTCATAGTTGAAAAAAAAACGAGACGATGATCTAAAATTTCTCAACCTAAATCATTATGAACGATATATGAACGATTTATAGAAGAAGGTAGACGATTTTATTGGAATTTTTTTGGAACGAGCATTTGAAGTTTATATGAAATTCCCAAATTTTATTAAAAAAAAACTTTATTTTATATGAAAATATGTTTTAACCCCTCCTTTCTTCGCCCAGTTCTATGTGCATGGTAACAACTTGGAGGAACTCTACAAATACGTACCCAAACATGTGCTGCCGAAGGAATATGGCGGTGATTGTGATATAGAAAGTCTACAGGCAGAGTGGTGGCAAAAATTGAATGATTACAAGAAATTCTTCGAAGAGGAGGAACAATACGGCATTGCTGAAGGCTACGAACGACTCAAGCAAGTGAAGGAACTTATCGCAGATACCAGCGTCTTACAGGGCACAGATGGCTCTTTTCGGCAATTGGAGTTCGACTAAAGCGACGTACAACGTACAGTTAGTCTAGTAATTATCAGCAACCAAAGCAATTAGCGCAATATTTTCTAATTTTTTTATTCTATATACTTAATATGATACTTATTTAAAATGATATTCATACTTATTTGGCTGGCAGTTTACCTGAGAAGCATAATCAAAAACATTAAATATTAAAAACAAAAATAAATAAATAAATAAAAGATTATCTTATGCCGAATATTTTTTATTACATCAATTGTATTTATTTCGCAATAAACGCACTTATACATATGCATCTTACCTCACAGAAACATAACAACAAATATAAAAAAGCGTGCACGGTAATAACTTTTAGTCATTTTTCAGCCGTTGTCAGTCGATGCGATACATTAATACAATTATGATTTTTTTTAACATCATTTGTTTTTGTGTAACTGAACAGTACTGCATGTAGGTTTAGTGTTAATCGCGCATTCAAGTGGACAATCAAATATACCATACATACTTACAGTGTGTGTCGTTGAAAATCGGACAATAATTTTTTTGCAACATGCGAAATGCTTTAGAAGTTACTACTTTTCGTAAATTCACTATAAAAATATTGTATATTTTTTATATTCTAACGAACACAAGTATAAATTTTTTATTTATTTTATTCATTTATTAGCTTAAAATTAAAGTGCTAAACTAATGGGGACTCTTAGCTTTGGCATGATATGAATTATAGTAAAACAAATTCAAAATTATTCATCAAAAAATCAAACATTGTAATGCAATTTTTTAGAATATGCCGACTTTGTAACTTCTTTAATTTAACCCCATCACGCCTTTGGCCACACATTCGGGCAATAGTTTCTATAATAATGGTAACCCTAGAAAAGGCGGCCGCTGTAGTCCAATTGGTTAGTGGTGCGTGACTACCATTCGGAGCTCAGAGAGAACGTGGGTTCGAATCTCAGTGAAACACCAAAATTAAGAACAGGTTTTTTCTAATAGCGGTCGCCTCACGGCAAGCAATGGCAAACCTCCAAGTGTATTTCTGCCATGAAAAAGCTCCTCATAAAAAATATCTGCCGTTCGGAGTCGGCTTGAAACTGTAGGTCCCTCCATTTGTGGAACAACATCAAGACGCACGACACAAATAGGAGGAGGAGCTCGGCCAAACATCCAAAAAGGGTGTACGCGCCAATTATATAGCTTTTATAACAATAGTAACCCTAGAAAAGTAAACCTCGTAAAATTTACGAATTCATCTTAACCAAAGCAAACTTATTGCTCTGAACGTGGTGCTGAACTTTTAATAACTGTTCAAAGAATTTCGAAATTTATTGAACTTTTTTCAAATCAAATAATTTGAAAAGAAATGTAAAATTTTAAAATTATAAAATTAAGACGATTTATTTGTTAGATTAATTAGATATAAAATAGAGTAGTCATGAAATTTACGAGGTTTACATTTAACGTAACTTTCTAGGACTAATAATAGACATATACAGCCTGTGTCAGAAGAAAAGAACCGATATTTTTCTTGTAACTTCAAGATATATTTCGTTCTGCTTTTTGCTGCGTAACGCTACGACACCAGTGCTAACTCAGGTTAGTGTCGTTCGAAACTTTCCCGTAAACGCAACCAAACAAAAATGAGTGAGAAGCACACGAAGCGTTTCGCAGCAGTTTTTGTATGCACGCATTCGAAAGGGCCGAAATTGTATTATGCAGCGGCTACAAAAGTGATTAAAAAATCAAAAAAGTTAGTTGTGATGTGGAATCAGCGGTATAAGGTGTACAAAAATGTTGATAACTTTTCCGAGCGCGGCTTGAAGCGAGTGACGCAAAAAAGCCGGATAAAGTGATCGTCCAACTTTTTAAGCAGGACCCTTCTTTGTGACCACGCCAAGCGCGATCAATTCTTGCTAACAAGAGAATAGATGTGAGTATCAACACCATCGAACGACGACTGTAGGAGGCGGACATATCCTACCGTCCCACATCATCAAAACCACTGCTCTCAGAAAAACACATTGAGAAACAAGAAATCGAGGAAATGGCGTCACAGTATTGGACTGGCCTTCCCAGTCCCCAGACGTCAACCCCATTGAAAATGAGTGGGGAACTATGAAAACGCATCTTGCCGCAATGCCAGTCAATGATTTAAAGCAACTCGTGCGTCAAGTTCGCAAAATCTGGTCTGTCGACGAGCTACGCAGAAAAGTTGGTTCGAAGCATGCTGAGAAGATGCCTGGCTAGTCGACAACGATGGAGACTACACGGCTTATTGAGTAATTGTACATACTTTCTTGTAAAAAAAATTTTAAATATATATCTTTTATACTTCATGAATAATCGCGGTTCCTTTTTTCTGACACAGACTGTATATTATTATTGGCTATCTACAGTAAAAAATATATAAAATTTATGTAGACGAAAATGCACAAGGCTATCAGCTAAAAAACTGCATATATGAAATTAAAAAAAAAAATCTTAGAAAATTTATTTTTTTAAATTTTGATACAATTTTCAGATTTTTATTTTATTTTATTTTATTTTTTTTTTTTAAGTTGCATACCCGCATAATTTATGGTACAATTATTAGAATATGAAACCACCAACCATGTAATAAATTAATAAAAAACGTAAGTAACCAGCTGTACGATTTTCAGTGGCACTCACTGTATACACTTTGCTAGACAGTGCCCACACTAATTACCTCACGCTTAATTTATGGCTTGGCTGAGTTTTTAAGCTCAGCATTAAAGAGTGAAGTTTCGATTACGAAATCATAATGTACTCGTAATCAGTATTGAGTATTTTTAACCTACATAGTTTTGTATGGGAAATGCTTTTTTGGTGAAAAATCACTAATGTTCAAGTATACTCATTGCGGGCAGCAGAAAATAATTGCAGCTTTATAATTTAATATAAAAGCGACAATAAAAAATAAATTAACCAAAATACAAGCTAATAAGAAATGCATAACAAATAAGGAATGCATATAAAATTTTTATTTATTGAACTTTGAATATCCCAAGTACAACTTTTATAGCCGCAAGCCAAATAGACTGTTTGGCAAGCCAGCTAGTGAAGTGTTTGTTGATGTGCATTACTGCTATACTCAGACTCTGGGTATCACTAATATCACCGGATCATTTCAAAGTTAGAATGGTGTTCGAAAATGGGTATCTTTCGAAGAGAGTTGGCAAAAGTGCCAAGGACTTGTGGGCAAACAGAGCAAACGTGCGAGATCTCACTATAATTGGAACTAAAAGATAAGAAAGTTACCTTGGTCGATGGGCTCATGCATGACTACCATTCGGTGCATCATGAAATAGAGTTCACTGAAGCATAAAACATTAGATAATGGAACAAGTTTCTTATAAAAACCAATTGTCGTTCAAAGGCAAATAAGGACAAAAGTAAGCACAATAAAAATGCACTAATGCTTCAACGATGATGTCTACTTCCCAGGTTCTCTCCGCAGAAGTTATCAGAAAAAAGGAAAGATGGAATCAGTTCACCACCACTCCCCCACAATCCTCATCTGCCAGAGTAAAAATAATGTTTTCTAGTCAGCAGCCAGCAGTATTTGCTTTTTATACAAAGAACCTTTCCACCAACTTGCAAGCCGATTGCCCGTTCGGTGATAGAGACAAAGTGATATCAACGAAACAATTCCTGGGGTATGCTAATATCGAAATTTCCAGTTTTGTGTCAAACAACCACTGCAAAAAACACCTGAAATACTGAAACGTTAATACCAAGCCGCATTGACTCCCACAAGCAGCGTTTGAAATTGCTTTCGGTTTTTTTATTTAATTTGCTTCGGCTTTACTTTGGCTACAAAAATTGCAGCTGCCACAGCTCCAATACCAAAATAAACCGAAGCCGTGCTGTCGCTTTGAAAGAGAAGCCTTACAATGCAATTGCCCCATATTTATCATTGAAGTCCAGCACAGATACGATCTTAGATTATTACTATTCGACAGCATAGCGACAACGGTTTAGAAAAAGCCAGAGCTTTGCTGTGAATATTGTCATTTTGCTGCCATAGCTGCTGTCGTAACTGCTATTGTCTTGCTTTTGTGTTACAAGATGACCACATATGTTGATTAGGTCGAGCAGTAAACGTAAATAAAAACCTGCAAAGTTCCAAGTAATGGACGTATTTCTTTTTTTTTAAGTTGAGCTGTGCTGTCGCTCTTCCACAGCCAAAAACACAGCATATTCAACTGCTACTTGAAAGAGCGCCTCTGCACAGCTAAACGAATAACTTATTTGTGCTGTGCTGTTGAACCGTGCGCAGCATAGAAAAGCCGAAATGGTGCTCAAAAAAGTGATTGCTTTCGCAGCATGGCCACAGCATATTTTTTAGTGCCGCTGCCATTTTGCTGGCAGTTTTTAAAACGCTGCTGACACCAAGACGCTGAAAGTCATTCCATTTGTTGTTGAAGCAGAATAAACACTCCCCATACATACACGGGAATACTGCTGAAGGAACAATCCTTGGTCGGATATAAATCAAGGTCGTTCGGATTACGTATAACCGACTGTCGTGGGAACGGAAAGTCATTCCTCGAAAGTTATGCTTGAAAACCATCCTACCTTCATCTATGAGACACCACTAATTGCAGCCTTGAGAAGACGACTTATCATCAAAACTTTCTAAAGGGTTTCAGCCGTACTACTGGTGTTTAATAAAATATTTTGCAGCTTATTTCAACACATTTTATTATTTTTTATTGAACGAAAAAAAATGTAAAAAGAAAATAGAATTTTTCGTGTGGGAATGCAAACCTGAAAATTTCAGGAATTTGTTTTTTTACAAAATGCATTGCCACTAAATTCGCAATCTGTTTAAAACACAAAGCGTTAGAAGAAAAAGTATTTTTGTTTGTCAAGATTTAAGAAGCAATTACCTTATAAAGTGATGGCAGTATGCGAAAAGAACAGATTAAATTAGAAAATTAGAAATGGTTGTGCAATTAATAATGCCATAATCGGTAGAACAACATACGAATTGATGCTTTTACAATAATCATGCAAATTTATGTAATGAAATCATCACTTGTTGACTTCATTAAATTTGAATTTTATTAACCAATTTTTTCAGTAAGTAGACAATGAGGAGTGCAAATTAAGAAAACCAACATCGAAGTATTCAAAAGCTAAATATTAATTTACAATAACAATCAGAAGTGATTAAGGAACGAAATCGAGCACAAGGTACGGCGAAAACAAACATTACTTTTTAAAATTATAAGAATTTCTAGTGTGACTCTAAACATATTGGCCCACCGAAATCCACAATCATTGCGGGTCCTATTCAATTTGTGCAATAATTAGTCAAATATCAGCCAAGCTCCTCATAGAAAATGGAATTCATTATCTGCAAAACACCAAAATATAGAAATTTTCACTCAACATTTGGGCTATCGTATGTTTTTTTCTGCAACACTGTACTAGGCTTTTTCTTTCATATAAAAAATTCTAGCGTGCACTTTGTATGGAAGAAAAGACGTGATACCTCAGGAAAAAAAATTGTCAACGAAATTTTGTAGTCAAATGAACTTGTAAAGTTGTTATACTAAAATTTAATGTGCTATAAAACTGCATACCCAGAAAAATTGTAGAAATTCTGGTTAAAAGATTGAAGGTGTAATGAAATTTTGAAAAATATTGCAATTTTGAAAAATATTGAAATTTTGAAAAATATTGAATTTTTGAAAAATACTAAAATTTTGAAAAATATTAAAATTTTGAAAAATATGGAAATTTTGAAAAATGTGGAAATTTTGAAAAATATTGAAATTTTGAAAAATATTAAAATTTTGATAAATATTAAAGTTTTTGTACCAATTTTGAGACATTGTGTCATATGGCTTTTGTGGTAGTATGAACTATTTTACCAAACAAAAATAGTGGTGTGTTTATAATTTGTAACGGGGGGTATATAAGCAGAAATCGTACGAAATAGTGGTTACGGCAAGTGCACCTGTGCCATTGCTCCTTATAATTAGGACAAGTACTTTTCTGCTATTGCTTCATCCAATGCTCGAGGCACTTAAAATAAGCCCTTTTTGTATAGCATTGAACTCTTCTAGCAATGCGGCCTTTATTTCCTCAATCGTGGAAAATCTCCGTTCTTTCATTGGTCTTTTGAGTTTTGGGAACAGGTAAAGGTCGCAGAGGGCCAAGTTCCATTAATTCTTTGAACAATTTTACGAAAGCAAAAAATTGCCAAGCACACCAACAAAACACGTCTTATCTCCATAACTGTCAACAAACTGGCCAAACACGCAAAATTGCTGATAATGTCAACTAATGGCTGGGGGCCCAACATAACGAAAGAAAATCGACAGCATGCGAAATTTGGAGTTACCATGTTTGCATGCACAAATTTCGTACGTCTATGGAAAATATTAAATTATCTGTAATATCCCAATTTAGCAATAAAATATTTATATTATATAAACATAATGTACATGCTAATAATTACACGTGTTCATCGGGCATGCTAATGTAAACTAAATGCTTTTAGCCAAAATTTGACAGACAGACAATTGACACAATGAGCAATCGCAGGCGCATCAACAATAACAATTTACGTAAACCAAAATCAATGCTGGTAAATATGACTACAATTAAAGTAAAAAAATGTGTGGCTGATAGCCAATTGATATTGTGGTTTTCATAATATTTTGCATTTACTTATGTATGTGTGTGTGTGCTTTTATGTATCCAAGTACATACATACATATATTGTTGACAGGAGATAGATATTCAAGCATGATGTTAGGTGGCGTCAATGGACCTTATCTAGATGCATCGGTATGTATGTATGTATACAAGTATCGTTTTATACTTGTTTTATCAATCGAGACAGGTGGACGACTTGACGGCGGCAAAGGGACGATCCTCGCGCACAGGCCCGCATCGCTGGGTGGTGGTAGGGTTAGTTAACGCTCCTAATGAAAGTGTGACACTTTCCGGAACGCACGCAAATGCGTTTAATACGCAAAACGGCCTAACAAAATTGAGTGCTAATTTACACTATTCTGTTTTAATCAAATTAATTTAGCGAACAGTTGCGCCAGAGCAACCAAGAGAGTAGCAAGTGGATCTTTGTGGAACTAAAATTACATTAACTATTTTTGGCAAGAAATACAAGTATATATGCATGTGTTTATTAAGGCATATGTTTGGTAAATTTGGATGGATATTCATTAAGCGAATGGCATTTCTAGTGATAACGACTAAAGGACTAAAGTGAAAAGTGTAGTAAAATGGAATCTGCCAATGCATACTTGTCGTATGAAAAGGATACAAAATTGGTGAGAGGGAATAAGGAATTAAGTTACTCGCTATCACATTAAATTAGCGCGAAAAGGATTTTACTAAATGTACAGGGCAGTAAGACATTTGAAAGAAAAAAAACGGACTTTTAGAGAAAATCAAATATTTGTTTAAAGATTAAGATCCAACACCTATGAAATAGTGCAAAAACTATATTTCCCTCAAGGAGCAAAGAAAAATTGTGACTCGCGCTCATGCAGCACTGAGTCAAATGTAAAAACGGCTTTTTTTGTTTTAAATACTAGGCGTATACCTATGAAACCGGAATTCCCTGTTGCTCGTGTTGTTGTTGTTGTTTCACCAACATAAACATTCCCCATACATGTACAGTGAATGCTGCTGGAGTCCCAGGTTGTAAATCCGCGCGTTCCGGTAACATAAAATCGTTGGCTACAAATTTATTAGTTTTCGAACTACACTTCCAACAATTTATAGTTCAAAACATTCGAACTTAACCGCAACAACTCCTCCTCCTCTTATTTGTGGAGTTCACCTTGATGTTGTTCGACAAATGGAGGAATGTTTTTTATGAGTAGCTTTTGGTAAAAAACAACGTCATGCTGACAGCAAAAAAACATATTTGAAATGCTGCTTACCACGGCTAAATGAAAATATTTGTCTGCAATGAACCTAAGTAATTCGAAAATTTCGAAAGAAAAAAATTGTATTGAGGGCGTTGGTCAACCAAGCACCGCGACAACAAAGGTAAATCTCTTCGCAAAAAGGAAAGAATGTGAGCTTGTGAAGCTTCCGGAATTAGGTGAAAAAACTCTTCGCCATCAGCAATAATTCATCGCATTAAAATGTACTCTGCTTTAAAAACTCGCAGTACATATATTAAACGAGGCAAATCAAATTGATTTACCTTGCAGGCATTCCACTATCGAGTAAAGAGTACCAAAGAAATGATAACGGCAGCACTACCTCATATAGTTTACTCAACAGATTTAGCTCTGTTTAATTACCCCTTGTTTTCATTGATGGCGCATGCACTTGCAAATGATTTAATAATACATAACTCGATTTCTACCATAATTTCGTTCGGACGACATAAATTTCTGCACTTTTTTGACGAGAAATTCGTGAAACATCAGGAAAATTGTAGAAATTGTATGGTGAAATTTTTAATAAAATATTTTTTACCATTTTGGCATAATAAATGTGTCATTAAGAAACGCATAGATATATAGCAGGTGCAAATTTTAGCGCTGTTGCCTAGTAATTGAAAGTACATACATTCCGGAGTAGTAGTGAAAAAAAGCAACGAGGATAAAAAATCGGACGATCAAAAATACATTTAAATTAAATACTAAAATTAATAATTGTCATTTTTTATTTCCATACTGCCCAAAAATTTAGAAAAGATTTTTCAGAGGCAAAGCAATATCATATTTAAGTTATATGATAAGTTGTTAAAATACCAAAAAAAATTAAAAATAAAAATTAAGATATAAAACAAAACAAAATAAAAAAATGAATTAAAAAGAATATAAAAAAATAAAAAATATATAAAAAAATATAAAAAAATAACAACTAAACATTTTTTTAAATTTAAAAAATTAAACAAAATAAATAATTTTAAAAAATACAAATAATAATAAAAAATAAAAAAATAAAACAAAAAAATAAATTTACAAAAATAAATATTTAAACAATTTAACAAAATAAATAATAAAAAAATAATAATAATAATTAAAAAAAAATTAACTGTTTAAAAAAGTAATTAAAAAAAATATTATTTAAAAAACTAGAAATAAAACATTTAAAAAAATTAAAAAACATTATTAAAAAAAAATCGTTAAAAAAACATAATAATTTAAAAAAATAAAAATATATAAAAATATTTTTCAAATAACAAAAAAATAAAAATAAATGTTTTTTAAACATTAAAACAATATTAAACAATGTAAACAAATTTACAAAAAATTAATTAACTAATTTAAAAAATTCTCAATGGTTGAATAGACAATTTACTATCATAATTTAATTTCAGTACTGCCCACAAATTTAGAAAAGATTTTTCAAAGGCAAAGCAATATCACATTTAAGTTATATGATAAGTTGTTAAAATACAAAAAAAAAACACAAAACAAAATAAATTAAAAAAAAATAAAACTTAAAAATTTTAAAAAATAAAACAAAATTAAAAATTAAAAAAAAAATTTAAATAATAATTAAAAACAAATAAAAAATAATAGTTAAAAAAAATAATTGAAAAAAATAAAAAAACAGTTTAAAAAAAAATTAAAATTAAAAAAAAATATATTTAAAAACAAAAAAATACTTTAAAAAAATATAAAAAAAAATTTTTTTTTTAAATAATTTAAAAAAAAAATAGTTTAAAAAAATTAAAAAAAATAAAAAGAATAAATTAAAAAAAATAATTTAAAAAATTAAAAAAATAATATATAAAAAAATATTGCAAATAGCAAAAAATAAAAAAATAAAAATTAATTTTTTTTTTAATTAAAACTATATTAAACAATATAAAAAATTCACAAAAAATTAATTAACTAATTTAAAAATTTCTCAATTGTTGCATAGACAATTTACTAAATGCACACTTGAGCTCACTTAAGTAAGTCACTTTACTTTTTACAATATTCGCTACATTTTTCATGCTAAATGTTTTTCGTTAATTCTTTAGAAATATATAAATCATTGTATAACAAAAACCTTATAAATCAATAATTAAGAAAATTCAAATGTTTGCACAAAATCCACAAAAATTTAATGAATTTCAAAAATGTTTATCAAAATTTTCAACTTTTTAATTAGAGTCTTTAGAAAACTTCAAAGTATGCAGTTTTATAGCCAATCGAAGTATAGTAAAATGTGAGTTTGAAGTCACTCAAACATTTCGTTCATTTTTACATACAATGTTGACAATTTTCTTTCGCATAAAACACATGTTTGAAAGTCTTTCATATGGAAGAAAATGCTCACAACACCTCTGCGCCCACGTATTGTTTCAAGTCGCTCAAAAATAGCTTTAATTATTGAGAATTTTTTTCCATATAAAAGGCTTTCGAACATAACCTAAAAAATATTGCGAACATTGTAAAACGGCAAAATTACTTAATTATGTGCACAAGTGTACTCGTATATTAAAAATCATATCCATAAATGTGCGACGAAAATAAATATAACACAGGGTTTGATTGAAAAGTAATGAGCCTTATTTTTTTTAAGCAGTTTCATTAAACCTTTTGGCTTATACAACTAGTATTCTTCAAAATTGGACCCTTGGACCGTCAATACACCGCTGGTAGCAGTCCTTCCACTGCAGAAAACATTTTTTAAACTCATCCGCCGGAATCGCGTTCAATTCGGCTGTCACAGTTTTTTGGATCGCCTCGATGGAGTCGAAACGCCTCCCCTTTAGCTTTCTTTTCAGGCGCGGGAACAAGAAGTCCGGAGGGGACAGGTCTGGGCTGTAGGGAGGGTGGGGAAGCACCGGAACCCCCATCTTGGCCAATGCAGAGGTACAGAGGAAGGCGGTGTGCGCCGGCGCATTGTCGTGATGAAGGGTCCAATTGTTGACGAGGTCGGGCCGAACCCGGGCGACGCGGTTTTTCAGCCGAAGGAGCACTTCTTTGTAAAATACCGCGTTTACAGTGCTTCCTGAAGGTACAAACTCCTTGTGGACGATGCCTCGAGAGTCGCCACTGCAAAATCCTAACACACTTTTAAAACAGCTTTCACGCGCGGAGCGATGTTGACTGCACCGCTGTTGCCAGCGAACTGGGACCGGTTTCTAATGGAAGGGGAAGGTCCAACGATCATTTTCCCCCACCGGCCGATTCGGTTGATCGCTTGGCAGACGCTCCGCGCGGGAAGGCTCATTACTTTTCAATCAAACCCTGTAATATCATCGTCATTCGAGCTAAAACACTTAGGTAGGTAGAAGTGGCAGTCTATAAACCAAGTGAGCGTTGCCGATCTATTGTGAGCAAAAATATTTATGTATAATTTTAGAACCAAGAGAAAATCCTGAAGAATTTTTTGTGAAAAGTGAGCGAAATAGAAAATAAAAAAATTCGAAAAACCTAAAATGCAGTCTGTGCTCCGTGATATTCAACATCCGACCAAGGACTGTCACTCCAACATTTGCTAAAAATTATTTGAGTAACATACTGAAAATTACAACAGCAACAAACTAAGCACAGAACCTCGCAGGGCATTTTTCGCTCAAAAAAGCAATATATCTAGAGGTTTTTCAAAAGTATTAAAGTTGTTGTTGTTGTAACAATAAATATTCCCCATACATTTTTGGTGAATGCTACTACGGAGAAGTTCCTTAACGGGATGAAAATCATTCGAATGTTTTGAATTTCCCTACCTCGCTAGAGCTGTAAAATATAATTTGGATCACAAGCCATTGCCAGCAAGAGACCCATTGAGACCCGATCTGCAAAATTCTATTAAGTGAAAATTTGAATGAAAAACTGTATACATTGACAAAGTTAATTTTTGGGTTGGCTTTGGTTCGAATGACTGAACATCAAAACAATTTTCATCACTTTATTGCTTTTGTGAGACTACTTTTTATGGGAATTAGCCACTATTGACGACTCAACACTCGGCGGTTATACGAAAAAAAGTAGAACAAAAATGAACTGACCTGTCGGTCTTAAATAAATTTGCTCATAAAATTTGCAAGCAAATCAAACTAATATACGAGAGTATTGGCCATTACATTCAGTTTTTTGTTTTCTTTTTTTTTTTTTTTGTGGCCTTACATACTTTCAAAATTCTATTGTAAATCTTATTATAAAGCCCTTTTCGGATGAACTCGATTTTATTAAAATAGACAATTTCATAAGCACCATTTTTTCTACTTTCCCATTATTCATTCCCTACAGATCAACTACAGCGATGTCAACTTCCCTGAGGACCGCATTTGGACACGCATACCCGACTGGGATATAACACTCAAGATCAGCACATTTGTCCCGGTAATCATATTCGGTTTCTATGGCAATTTTGTCATACTCCAGCTAATCGTGCTCAATCGGGCGCTACGCACACCGACCAATATGCTTGTGGTCAATATGGCAATAGCCGATATGGTGACGCTACTGATTTGTCCAGTTATGTTTATGATAAATGACTTCTACCAGAACTATCAATTGGGTTCTTTTGGTTGTAAAACGGAAGGATTCTTGGATGTGGCCTTTCTCATTACAGCCGTTTTGAATCTATCGGCTGTAAGTTATGATCGTCTAACAGCAATCGTTTTGCCGACCGAAACACGCTTAACAATGCGTGGTGTGAAATTTGTGATTGCCTTCACATGGTTGGGTGGTTTTTTAATTGCCATGCCATTAGCCATATATAGAACGTATAAGGCGAGCCAGAAAATCAAATACTTTATATTTACATATTTCATTTTATAGCTTTATTTACTCTAAATTCCATAGGTACGCGAGTGGAAGAACTTTAGGGAGATGTATTGTAAGGAGAATACGGACATTTTACCCAAATATTGGTATGTCTTAATTACGGTTATGGTGTGGTTTCCGCTCAGCGTAATGCTGATCTGCTACTCAGCGATCTTTTATAAGGTAAGCGAAGGCGAAAAAAACAATTGAAGCAAACAAAATATTTGAGTAGAATAATAATAATTCACAGCTGATTTTTCTTGTTTGTTGGGAAATAAATGTAAATAAATTTAACGCAATTTTTTCATGTATTTTTTCTACAGCTCGATCGCTATGAGAAACGTGTGCTCAATCGCGAGCATCCACTCAGCGTATCCTATAAGAAAAAAGTGGCGAAAACGCTATTCATTGTGGTGGTCGTTTTCATTGCGCTACGGCTACCTTTCACAATATTGGTTATTTTACGTGATCAGTACATAACCAATCAGGATAGCACTATAAATAATAGTTTTCGTACTTTCTGGTATATATCGCAGTTTTTGATGTTTCTGAATTCAGCAGTAAATCCACTCATCTACGGTTTTAATAATGACAACTTTAGACGCGCTTACGACCAGACGCCATTGTGCAATTGTTGTAAACGGAATCAAAACAAAATTGAGTCGAACGTAAGTCGAACTGGGTGTTCTACTTATTTATTTATTTAACTATTTGTTTATTTAACCATTTATTTATTCAACTATTTATTCATTTTTTAACTATTTATTTAACCATTTATTTATTTAACTATTTATACCTATGATGATATGTATGTATTTTTAATTAAATATTTTATACTCCTTTGCTAATTAGAAAACTTCCAGTGACAAGAGTTGCCTTAGCTTTTTGAAAAATTCCTTCAATCAGATTTGTTGCTGTCTTTGCCTGCGAAGCAAAAAACGATTTTCTTTTTCTGAAAATCAGCATGCACAGAAAGCAGCGGTGCTGCGTAGCGTAGCCAATGGAACATCGGAGCCGCATATGCTGGCAAAAGAAACGAATTTGACGAATGCACTAACAACATATAATCGCTTCGACAACGAGGGCTGCCATAATAAAGTTTTGAGTGATGATTTTATATGATTTGTCTGGCAAATATGTATGAGCGCTTGCTTAAATTCATAATGTTTGGTTTTAATAAATGTTATTGTTGTTTTAAATGGCAAACAAAAAATTTTGCAATGGTGCTGTTTGAGCTACACCCGTTCACTATTCTCATTCGATTCCTATAGCAGTTGACGAAACTCTCGTTGAGTATTAAAAATAAAAATATTAATCATTTTTATTTTGCATACAATATTTTTAAATTGAATATTTAATTTAATTTAGTGGATTTTTTTTTTTAATAATTTTTAATATTTGCTATTAAATAACTAAACACTTACATTATCTCGTGGATTTTTGAGATTTTTTTCGTTGATGGTGGGTACTTTGTATGGAAGAAAAGGCATGGATATTCAGTGGAAAAATAAAATTCTAAAATCAACGGTAGGTTGTAGTCACCCGAAACTTACACTTTGTTATACTAAAATTCAAATTCTAAAAATTCTAGTCATAAAGTTTAAAGTTTCGACGAAGTTTCAAAAAAATGTTGTTTGTTTAAAACTTTTCGTTGCATGCTTTTTGTTTTAGTACGAAATATGTTTTAATAAAAAATAGTGGCGTACTTATAATTTTGCAACGGAGTGTATATAAGAAGAAATCGTAGGGGTACGAAATAATAGTGGACCAGGCAAGAATAAAGGCTTACAGCGAAAATAATAGAATTTTTTAATTTTTTTTTTAAATTAAACTTGAATTTACACTTACGGACAAATTAATAGAATCACCATATTTTGAACAGATTTGACTACTTTTTTTAATTTTCATTTATTTTTTCTATAAAAATATAGCTACAAAAATGTTAAGAATTAAGCTAAGAATTAAAGCTCACCATCTTCAGCAAAAGTTTCAGAATTTTTAAAAATTAAATTTATACTTAGCATACACTAGCGGACAAATAGAATCACAATATTTTGAAAAGCTTTGACTACTTTTTTTCAATTTCACTCATTTTTCCTATAAAAATATAGCTCATTCTGCAAATATATGATAAAACTCAAAGTTTCAGACTTTATACCAAAATTTAAAAAATTAAACAAATTATTCATAAAAATTTAAAATTTTTAGTCAGAATTTCCAGAAAAATTCCGGATATACAGTTGCATAGCCCAAGGAATTTTGGTATGATAAAGTGCTAATTACAAGTGTCGCAAAAATCGCGTTGATTTCTGAAATTTTATTTTATCGCTGAGGTGCAGAGATTTTTATTTTTTTTTTAATAAAAAACATCCGGACAGTTACTTTTAATGGGAAAAAAATTGTATTTACTTATGCAAAAAATTCTGAAAAATTTTTAAAGGTGGTATTCACGGCGGCCGCCGTAGCCGAATGGGTTGGTGCGTGATTACCATTCGGAATTCACAGATAGAACGTTGGTTCGAATCTCGGTGAAACCAAAATTAATAAAAACATTTCTTCTGATAGCGGTCGCCCCTCGGCAGGCAATGGCAAACCTCCGAGTGTATTTCTGCCATGAAAAAGCTCCTCATAAAAAATATTTGCCGTTCGGAGTCGGCTTGAAACTGTAGGTCCCTTCATTTGTGGAGCAACATCAAGACGCACACATAGGAGGAGGAGCTCGGCCAAACACCCAAAAAGGGTGTACGCGCCAATTATATATATATATATTCACACCCGTTGCTTCTTAGTTGGTGTTTGATATATATTTTTTTAATTGTGAACCGACTATTTTTTTAGTCTCTGGAAAAAGTGATATGTTTTCCAGCATGATTTATGGCTACTTTTCTTCAAAGTGAAAGGACGTTGAAATGAAAAAAAAAAAAATTTTTAAATATGTGAAAAATTTTTTTTTAATCTCAAAAGTTACTCAAAAATTAAGTTGACTTAAATGAACGGCCTGGGTAGTCTAACGTAAGTGCACTAGCCTGCCATCCCAGAGATTGCGGGTTCAAAAAACAAACAAAAAATAAAAGCTTCCTCCAATTATTTTCCTCAGCCCCAAAAAACACTGATCCTTTCCATCCTTACTCCCGCACAATAGTCTGCGCATTATTTGCATTGTGGCTGCTAAAACAAGAAAAACAAAAACAAAGAAAAGCTCACAGTTACACATTGCATCAGTGGCGCCAGCAAGAGAAAGCGGGCGACCGCGGTAATAGCACAGACACACGAAATTTAGCGAAGTCCTCCACCATCTGTGAGATCCTTCTGCCAGAAAAGTGTGAAACACAGATGGCACTCCAAGCAGTAAGAAGGCGGTGTTCCTAAGCAACGACAGATGGGCGTTCCCACTACTTAGGAGTGGTAGCGGCGGGCTAATCCCCCACCCTGTCAGAAATCAAAATAGATTAACGAAACCAACGCAAAACTGAGTCTTGTCGAGGCCCTATGCTCCCGGGAGGAGTGAACAACAACAAAAAATAAACTTGCGCAAAGTTACACTACCATAAAAATGTTTAGTTTGCCACCAAGATAATTTGTTACTCGTTAGCTTATAATAAAATAATCTAGCAAAAACAAAGAAATCCTAACAAAAATGCTGAGTGGAGAGTAACAAAGCAATAGATGCGGTGTGAATACCCCTAATGCATACTCAACAAATACAAAATTTTTCTAATTTCTCTAAATTCGCTAATATGCTAAAAATTCAAAATAGATTTCTTTTACTTTTTCGAAAAATTTTTTAAACATGCCCACCTAGTAGGCCCCCAAAGGGTTAATAAATAATATTTGGACAAACTACGCACAGTCTTATGCCCGTTTTAATTATTCTCTCATACATACTCTTCTCAGATATGTGGTCTTATTTTACAGTTACACGGTGGACTTCTCCCCTTGCGTTCCTTAGCTGGTCATTACGCAAATCTATAAAAGAAACTTGCGTTTTACACGCTCACATTAGTAATTTGAGGTTTAAACGAATGGAGAAAAATATTCGCACAAAAAATAATTGTTTATAAAACTATTAAAATTTGTATACTTACAAAGTAAAAATGTTTTGTTATATATTTATATTGCTTTTTATGAATTGTATGTATAATTGTTGGTGTTTGGATGTGAATTTTCGCAAATTTTATGGCGCACAACTCGAACCGTTTAATACGCAAATGCAAAAACGTGAAATGACACAATTTTTTGATAAAGGTAAGAGGAGTCGAGGGCAAAGAGTTGTAAGTGGTTAAAAAAAATTTAGAAAATTACTTAGTTTTGTTTCTTATTTACAAAAAATAAAAAAAAATTAACTGTTTAAGAGAAGATTTTCTTTGAATAGGCATAGGAGGAGATTTTCTTTTAGGCAACACTGGGGAAGGCAAAATGAAAGTTAGGAGTGGAAATTTTCAATATATCAATTAGTTTTCTGTATTGAAATAAAAAATAATAATGATACTAATAAAAAATTAGGGGAAAATGCGGTCAGTAATGCAGTATATAATTAATTTCTATAGAAAAGAAAATTTGAATTGTGTCACAAAAAAAATCTTATCAAATCAATACTTTCTCAAATCAGCAACATTTTGAGAATTTGTAATTTAACACTTCTACAGGAATACGCCATAAAAAGGTGTAACTATTAAAATAAAAAGTAAGAAAAAAAATTTCGAATACTTAACAGCGGTAAGAGTCGTTTTCATTGCCTTTTTGTGACGTGCATTTTGTCAGGGCATCCAGCGAAAATGATGTATGTTTTTACCACAATGGCGCTTTTTGTTATAAAAAAATTACATAGTGAAAGCTAGATATGGATTTATTTTTCACTTTTTCGTTGAGTTTTATGTGCATACGAGTATAAGAAAGCACCATCAAGAAAACAGCAGAGCCCAGGAAGAAAGAAAAACAGACTCGTTTGCAAATAAAAAGAAAAAATGTTGCTTAGAATTGTTATTCAGTTCACTAAGTAATTATGTATAGATACTGATTTTTAAAGAAAAACTGCACAAAAATTATTTTGAAGTACTTCACCACTTTTATTTCGCTGAAAAATTTTAATTTTAATTTAACAAATTTTAATTTTTATTTAACAAATTGGAATTTCATTAAAAAAAATACGTAGTATAGAAAATTTATGTATAAGCCAAAATTGAAAATATCAGAACAAAAGAAGAAAAACACTGCATACTTGTATATCAAAGTATATTTTTCTTCTCTGTTTTTTAATTTAATTTTTTGTGCTGCACTTCCGTTTATAGTTTTTCATTTATTCAACTCGCCACTACTCCAAACCGAACAGCTCCTTCTTCATGTAACCCGATTTGTGAGCCTCCAAATATTTGATGAACAGCCCCATATTCATTACACCGTCCTCATTGTCGAGATCATCACAGAACAGCTGCTCTTTGAAGCCATCAAAGCGTCGTCGCTTCTGCAGTTTCCCCTGCCAGGGTTCGCTCTTGCAAATCGTTATATGCTGCCAGCGCATAGCCTTAATTATGCGCCAAAATTCCTGCGTGCTCTCACGCAAGCCCTCTACACATATAATTCCCGGCTTGCCAGGACGCGAAAATCCAGTCAAGTCCAAATTACGCGCCTCCCTTTGTATTTCTTGCCGCTTTTTCTTCGACTTGATATGATGCGAGTAAATCCATAACCGCTCGCATTCCATCAAATTTTCCATCTCATCCGCTCCGTCATCCTTGTAAGCGAATTCGCTGGCATCGCGCACAATCAATTCATTCAATTCGTCCTGCAACCAGGAGACCACTTGAAACACATAACATTCAGTCTTATCCATTGTCTCTATGTACTTTTCAATTTCACTCTTCAAATACAACTCTTTAGCTTTGCCCAGCAGCGCGTTGAAGACAGTCACTATAGCATTCTCCAGCAATGGATAGAGATTGGGCAACTCAATGCGTATATCCATTTTCTCTTTGCACTTGCCCTGCATCACGATCAGAGTTATCGTGAAATCCAAATGTGCCCTCAGCGCATTCGCAGGATTGGCTGTAGGCGTGTTGAGGAAGTCATTGAAGTCGCTAATTACGCTGGCATCCAAAATATGCATTTCACCGGGTGTACAGTAGATCGATGAAAGCATGTCCACCTCCTCCAGTTGTTTTGTAATACATTGCACATAAAGTTCACGTTCGTCCAGGTGCTCGATTTGTGGGATTTGCTGCTGAATATCCGTCATTATTGCTGTAAGAACAGAAATGTTCAATCAGATCGGTATACAATGTATATTGGCACATATACATAGAAATGTATAGACCCCAAATATATTATATGCCGATAGATTAGTAAATATTTCTGTACTTGACTTTAGGCGGTGAGTTTACATATTAAAAGGAACGTACAAAAATAGTAGGTTTGCGTGTGTATGTGCTTATGAGAAGCATATGAAGATCTAAGATTTTCAGACAAGCCAAACTTTGATAAACGGTAATTGAGTAAGGACCCAGAAATAGGCATAGTGAACTTAGCTGTAAAATATTCGTATGAATTCATTTTGAACTTTACTTCGTTCGAAATTCAATGATAGAGTTGTTTTGGCAGATTAATTTATGAAATAAATAAAACATAGCAAATGTTTACGATTTCGAAAAGGTTTTGAAAGTTCTGGCAGATTAAGGAATAAGTAAAGATGACGCCCCATTTAACTAGAAAAACATAAAAATGTTGTTCGATACAACTTTTTATGCTGATTATAACAATACCTTCTTTAGGTTGGGTTGTATTAGATTAAAATGGTTGCCCAAGGAGTGGGCACACTTGGACGAAGAATACGAATTGATACCATTGTGAAAGAAGTAAGGTAGAGTAAGACCGATGGGACGAAAGAAGAGGGCGGAGACAGTATCTTTGTTATCTCCTTGTTTTTAATTACTGCATAAAACTTTTTTCCATTTTTGTTTATTTTTTTAATGAATCGTTGCGTTGCTTATTACCCGATTAGTTTATAAAAAAAACCCTAGAAAATTATTTTAAAAAGGGTTTGACAGTTACACTACATCCATACTAGTTAAGTTGATGAGAAGTTTATTCATTGCATATGCTATTGTTGTAACAGCAGTATAAAAATTTCTATCTCTAAAAAGTTTTTCACTCTCCCACTTCTAATCCAACCCATATGAGATTCAGAAAGCATACAATGCGCACTAGTGGAGTCCGAAGGGAATTTGAAGATCAAAAAGTTAGATGGCGCTCGTATATGAGTAGGTGATGAATACTCTGCAGGTCTTCTCTACAACCTCCGCAAACGCTTACTGAGTGCAGAATCCTACCAGATATCAAAAAGTTCAAGCATCTTGCAGAAATAGCAAAAGTAGGAACAATTTATATCGTAAATTATTTTATAATAATTTCCCGTACATTTTTATGGCATGCTACTTGTAGTAGCACTCCTTGGTCTAATATATGTAAATTCCGGTCATTCCGATAAAGTGGAACCGACGACTGAATGACGATGGATCGTTCTCTGCGGCTGGGATGGCTGTCTTCGCTCTAGATCTTCAAAATTAAGAAGCGTGCTTGGGAAAGTACTTTATAATTGAACACGATGCCTGCGCCAGGCATTCGGGGAAGTTCCTTCTCAAGAAAATCGGCCCCACTCTCTATTATTGTTGTGTTGCTGTGTAATCATGATTGTCTAAGGAATACCGCTGAAGTGACCACACTCTTGCCCATAGTGCAGCTGAGTAGCAATGTTTTTGTGGAATGCTGCGTAAGTGACAGCCCTTGGCCGGGTTGAAATCACGGAACCGACTGTTAGGAAGCGAGGGATCTAGGTTGTTGTTGAAAGCGATGTTAGGTAAGTGGGTTTAGAAGGTTACGTGAATACGTCGTACGGTGTACTTCCACATGTCGGACATACTTGTATATTGAGAATGACGGTCTGAATTCTAGATGGGTCGAAGTTCAACTTACTACTATATACTGAAGCTTTTAGGCTGCGAGGGTGTCGAAGACATATAGGTTAGTTGTGGCGTAGGTAGCTTCCAATAGGTTTTCAAAGGTACCATCTATTACACAAAACTTTAACTACCACTTATTTTTAAACCTATCTCTCGCCCAGAGCTGTCCATCTGGTGAGCTCAGGCCCCTGAAGACGAAAAACCGAACAATTCATTTCTGTATTTATGTCCCGGCTACGCCTGTCATTCCAACAGCATTTCTTCAGTATTTTATGTTGCTTTATCGACAACAACAGCGAAAATATATCTCTTTTAATTTTAAGAAATTTTTTTGTAGCTGCCTATTCCTTTAATGGTCTCGAGAAAATCGCGTCGGTGCCCGTTTCCTTCCCAATTGATATTTGTATACTCTCTTTGGAAGGTGTAAAGTATGCAGCATCGTTACATAAAACCAAAAATGGTGTACGGCATTTTACAGTATACAAAAATGTGGTACGTATTAAAATGGATTTATTTTGCATATGAACTAAATTTTTTCACCAGAATCAAAACTACCACGAACTGTACAATATTGCCACGCCCAATGCCATCGCAATGGATTGCAAAGCGCTCGGCTCCAAGGGCTACATCGCATTGGCGTTGAACATCACCCAAGTGATTGAGAACGCACGAGATGGTTCACCGATCTACGAACTCACCGCCGACGATCGGCTGCGCGCCGTACAATTCTTTGCCGCCACACATTTATATTCGATTTATCTACGCACCTCAGCCAATGATTTGTTTATGTTGCAAACATTTCGTAGCACCAACGAAAAAGCCAGTCCACACTGTCCCTACTACAAGTGGTCGGGTACATCGTTCACCCTACTCGCACGCATTCCATGTAGCAATGCGCGCCACGTTGAACCATTTGCCATCAACTTTGAAAACTATGTGGCTTTAGCGAATTATGCCGATCAAACGGGTCGCACCACAACACATTCAGAAATCTATAAATTTAATCGCGAAAAGAAAAAATTCGAGCTCGTGCAGAAGATACGCACCCATGGGGCGGTGGATGTGCGATATTTTAGTGCACCGTTGGATGAGGTAAAACGACGCCACTTTTTAGTTTATGGAAATTCGGTCGGCACGCGGAAGACTGGCGGTGGAGATGCTAATGAAGCGGATTCAATATTTTATCTCTTTGATAAGGGACAATTTGTGCCTTATCAAAGTTTGTCATTGTATGCGGTGGAACAGTTCTTGCCTGTACAGGTAATGGAGGTTAAATTCTCTGGCATTAAAACTAATAACGAAAAATTATTCTTTGATTAAACGAAAAATAGAATGTAGATGCTGAAAAATTTCTGCTACTCATTGCCAGTAAGGATCAGGATACGAAAATTTATAATCTGAACGATTGGAAGTTTGAGCCTTCTAATGTGCAGTTCACCGAAGGCGCATTGGGGCGAGGCGTATCAAAAATGCGAATTCATCAAGAGGATGACAAGAGCTACTTAGGTAAGTTTTGGAGTTTTGTAAGGATGAAACAGAAGAAAGAATTAAAAACTAGTTTGTTGGAAATAAAATACGAATAAACGAAAACAAAATTGTACAAAATGTGTGCAGAAGATTTGTAACTATTACAGTGTACTCTCTCCTAACGGACACTGTTTTCAGTACATACCAGAAATCCTTAAGAATTTTTTTTAATTTTTTTCTCTTGAACGGGAAAGTCAAGGTGGATTTAATGAGGTGACAGCATTCACCCAGATGAATTTTTCGCCGTGGGTATGTATGGCTTACGTCAAAATGATATGCTTTGTTTGTATGTATTGGTATGTTTACATTCGTATGTTTACATTTGCTTGCTGATTTTGACATGATGCTTGCACCAAACGCAACAACAAATACATGTAGGGTTTTACTTATATGTGTTTGCTGTCACCTGTAATAAATTCGCCTTGGTTTAAGTAGTGACTCGTCGACTGTCACTAACTCTCCCAAAAGCGGACTAATTTTTCAGTCCCTCAGGTGTCCGCTTGAGAGAGAGGAGTACACTTTATTACATTTTATTTAACAGCTTTGATAATTACAAAAAAAAAATGTAGAGTATAAATTTTTTACAAAACATTATTTGCTGCTGAGTACGCTATGAGAAAACCAAGAGCTGTCAAATCGATTTTCCGAAGATCAGCTATCATCTTCCGTTTGTTTCAATAAATCGAAGCTATTAAAGGCAAATCGCGCATCTCTGCATACTAAAACCACGAAAGTCGAGTTTTTCCCCGGCCAAAAGCAGTCACGCCTACCATTCGAGAGTGCCGTGATTCAGAACTCCGCGCATAAAACATCAAATGATAAAAAAAAATTCGAATAGCAATCGCCCCTCGACAGCCAACAGCAAACCTCACACACAGTGTATTTCCGCCATGAAAAGGCGTATTTAAAAAAGAAACCATCTGCCATTCGGAGGCGGCATAAAACTGTAGGTCCCCCATTTGTGAAAAGCATCAAGATGCACATCATAAATAGGAGCAGAAGCTCGGTGAAACACCCAAAAAGGATGTAAGCGCCAATTATAAGTGCAGTTATGAAAAATTTTCAAAAAAATTATCAGCAATGTCCGCATAACGGTACGAAAAATCTATTTTTCGATAGTTCATGAGTCACAACCATACTGTATCTACCGCCACTTTAGCAGAAAAATAATGATGATCAGTAGCTTTAAAACCGACGAACAAAACTAACACTCTACAAGGCTCCCATCATGCCCGTTCTAACGTATGGCGCAGAAACTTGGACAATGACAACATCCGATGAAGCGACACTTGGAGTGTTTGAGAGAAAGATTCTGCGTAAGATTTTTAGACCTTTGCACGTTGACAACGGCGAATATCGCAGGCGATGGAACGATGAGCTGTATGAGCTTTACGACGACATAGACATAGCGCAACGAATAAATATCCAGCTGCTACGCTGGCTGGGTCATGTCGTCCGAATGGATACAAACGCTCCGGCTCTGAAAGCATTTGATGCGGTACCAGCTGGTGGTAGCAGAGGAAGAGGAAGGCCTCCTCTGCGTTGGAAAGATCAGGTGGAGAAGGACTTGGCTTCACTTGGTGTGTCCAACTGGCGCCGGTTAGCACGAGAAAGAAACAACTGGCGCGCTTTTTTAAACTCGGCAAAAATCGCGTAAGCGGTTATAGCGCCAATTAAGAGGACGAAGAAGCCTTAAAACCATTTTTTGTTAAAGATTCAAATTTTAAGTGATATTCTTATTATAGTTAGTAAATTTTTACGATGCTTAGGACCATTTCCTTGTTCTCGCTTTAAAATTTATTTTCGCTTTAAACCAATTTTCGTTTTCTGAGCTGTCTGCTATGGATGTGCCATCGGTAAATTTTAAATTATTAATTAAATTTTATTTCCCTTTATAAATAAAAAAACAGTAAAAAATCTTTGATTTTCAGTGATCGCAAATGAAAAAATGAACGAAAATGACACAAACATTTTTCTACCGATCTTCAAGCAAGATGAGCATGCAAATTCTTTGCGGCAGCAGATCATCGATTGGACTAAAACGCAAATAGAGCGTTTGGCGCAAATCGATGTCAATAAGCTAAAAAATGAAGTAGAGGTGAGAGAGCAAACACTGTAGAATAAACATTGCATTCACACAGTAAACAACATATACACATTTGCAGCAAAAACTCGCACAAAGTCAACGCCTAAATGTCAAAATGCAAGTACAAGAGATTCCCCAGGCGGATATACAAACTGTGAATACCAATTCAGTAAGCATTCCTTCCACATACGAGTATCCATCAAATATTATTAATTTTTTCTCGAACCATAGTTCGTTTATCCGAAATATCATTTCACCAGCCACTATTGGCAGGCATTGAATTTCGCTACCCAAGCAGTTGATGGTCTAGAAGCCTTGCTCAAGTCACCTACTGCAGCAAAACGCTTCAGACGCGCCACCACCCCAACTGAGCCCATTAAGGAATTCGACACCATTAAAGTCGGCACACTTATTGTTAAAGAGGACTTAAATGCGTACCAAGTGAATGGCGTCGATGCAGCTGAGCCCACTTTTGAGCGCGTCAACGCGAAAAAAGTGCGTGTAACGGGTAGGTATCAAGCTGCTGAGCGTACGCCAACCGAAAATGTGACAATGGCGCCGGCTACCACTATTGTGGTGCCCACACTAGCAGCAAAACACCTGCAAATCAATGGTACTTTAAATAAGCACAAATGGTATGATTTGCTAAATAATGCGTTGAAGCGTGATGGAGTGCAATTTGTGAACCAGCCAGCTCATATAGTCAACCTAGTTGCGGAATCTGTGCGAGTGTTAGGAGATGAAATTAAAGGCAAAAATTTGCATGAACTGATATCAATCGATGGTGGCGACAGCGTTATTGTGATGAATCAGTCAGTAATCTTTGAAGGGCCTGTCAAAGCTAAAGAGCTGTTAATACATGAGCGCTTAAATCACATAAAAGTGCATCAGGAAAAGTTGGATGTGCTGCTGAAGCGTACAAATGCGACACAAGTGGTGGAGGGTGCAAAAAGATTTGAGAATGTGCGCATATTGCAGCCGATCGAAATGGTGGTAAGTGAAGGGGTAAGTACAATAAAAAAAAATAAAAAAATAAAAATAAAAATAAAAAAAATAAAAATAAAAAAATAAAATTAAAATTAAAAAAAAAAAATTAAAAAAAAAAATTTAAAAAATAAAATAAAAAGTAAAATAAAAAAATATAAAAATATAAAAAAAAATAAAAATATAAAAAACAAAATAAAAAAAAAAATAAAATAAAGAAATAAATAAAAAAAAATAAAAAACATAAAAACAAAAAAAAAAATTAAAAACATTAAAAAAAATTTTAATAAATAAATAAAAATAAAAAAATAAAAATAAAAACAAATAAAATAAAAATAAAAAAAAGAATATAAAAAAAAAATAATAAAAAAAAATTAAAAATTTAAAAAAAATTTTAAAAATTAAATAAAATAAAAACCAAAAACAAATAAAAAAAAAAATAGTAAAAATAATAAAAAAAAAATAAAAAACAAAATTAAAAAAAAATTTAGAAAAATTAAAAAATAAAAAAATGAAAAATAAAAATAAAAAGCAATAAAAAAATAATAAAAAACTTAATAATAAACTTAATACAAAAAATAATATAAAGCTTAATAAAAAAAATAATAAAAAACTTAATAAAAAAAATAATAAAAAACTTAATGAAAAAATAATAAAAACTTAATAAAAAAAAGTAGAAAAAAATTAATAAACAAAATAAAAAACCAATAAAAAACTTAATAAAAAAATTGTAAAAACTTAATAAAAAAAAAATTAATAAAAACCTGAATAAAAAAACAAACATAATAAAAATAATGATAACAAATAATAGTAAAAAATAATAAAAAAATAATACAAAACTTAATAAAAAATTAATACTAAACTTAATAAAAAAATGATAAAGAAATTAATAAAAAAACTAATGAAAAACTTAATAAACAAATAATAAAAACCTTAATACAAAAATAGTAAAAAGCTTAATAAAAAACTTAATAAGAAAAAATAATACAAAACTTAAAAAATTATAAAAAACTTAATAAAATGTAGTAAAAAACTAAAACAAAAATTAAAATCTTAAAAAATAATAAAAAATTAAAAATAATAATAATAAAAAACTTAATAAAAAAATATAAAAATAATAATAATAATTAATAATAATAAAAAAATATTAAAAAAAATTATAAAAAAGTAATAATAATAAAAAATTCAATAAAAATATAATAGAAACAAAATTATAATAATAAAAATAACAATTCCATTTATAATACCAGCCAATGGTATATTACACAATCATTTATACCCAATATGAAATATTTAGAAATATACCCAAATATTCATCACTAAATTCAAAAATCGGTGATTCTTAAAACGTGCAATATAGCAAGAAAATTCTTTACTCTCTAACGAAATATAATAAATAAAAAATATAATAAACTATAATTAAAAAGAGAAGTGAGATATGCTCCACACACTATCAATATTTTATAATTCTATATAAAATAACAAAATAAAAAAACACTAAACACAAAAGTGCCAACATGACTTGCAGTTCGAAACTGCCGTCGTGCTTGGTGAAGATGGACCCCGCCTCGTGCGGTATGCGCGTGAATAAATAAAATTTAATGAAAAGAATAAAATAATAATAAAAAATAATATTATTATTATTTATAGGTGATACTATATATACAATGTAACCCTAACTTAACTAGCACACTGGCTACTACAAAGGTAAAAAATAAATAAATAAATAAAAGGTAATAGAAAAAAATTAAAAAGTAATAATAATAAAAATAATAAAAACAAATAATAAATAAATAAAAAATAATCTGAAAATAAAATATAATAAATAAATAATAAGTAAATAAAAGGTAATAAATAAATAAAAAATATTTTGTAAATAAGAGATAAGAAATAAATAAAAAACAATATGTAAATAATATCGTCAAAGGTGTAAAACTTGGTCTACAGTGAACATTTAATATGCTTTTCAAACAGTTGTTCTTTCCTCTTCCTTTTGTTTATTTATTTTTCTTTCCCACTGCAGGGTCAAACACTGGGCCCACGTTTACAGGCATTGGCTTCGCAGCAGATTGTGCACGGCAATTTCATCCTTAATGGCGATTTTACTATCAAAGGCGACGCAATCGTTGCAGACTTTCTAAGCGTCAACGACTTAATAGATCAAAGTTCTCAAATGAGCACCAAGCAGACACTTCTGAATGGACTCGATATTACCCAACCCTTGGAGGATATAAATATTAAGTTCGAGCAGCCGTTGGAAGCAAATAACACTCTACTAACATTTGTCAATGCAATCGATATGCAACAGCTTATCAAAACGAACTTCAGTGACTTGCAAGTAATCGAGGGTGAAAAGCATTTCAACCAGACGCTAGTAGTGCGCGAAGGTTACATTGAAGTGAAATATTTGAATGGCATAGATACTGAAGGTTTGACTGAACATTTGCTATTTAAGAGCGCAAACCAGAGCATCCAAGTACCAATGTATTTTGGCAAGATACAGACTCCAAGGTGTGTAGTGAAAGTTAACAAAAATAAATTCTAGTAGTTATGTATTAATTAAACAATAATTAAAAATTAATACGCAACAATTCACTCGTCGTTCACTTGTAGTATTATAGCGCACAATCTAACGTTGATGGATAAGCCACTTGAAGTTTTTGTTACGCGCGGCGAACAACAGCATATGCCCATAACACTTAGTGTGGCAGAATTAAGTGCGCAAACATTGAATATTGAACAACTGCATACCAGTGGACGCATTTGTGGCAAATCAGTAATCTCAGAACACGAACAACCACTAATAGCGCAATTATTGTCTAATGTGACTAAATACAGTGATTTATTGCCACCAGGACAGAAATTTAGAAACACCATATTCGTAGACAATTTACTCTTGGGCAATGGCAGTGTTAATGGACGTAAGGTGCAAGACATAGAGAAGCAGCTACAGCATCTAAATGCTGATATACAGTTGGAAGGAAATCACAAATTCAACTATGATATGAATATCAGTCAATTAACGTTCCAGGGAAAATTCAATGATATACCTGCGGAAGAATTTGGGCGTTGCTGGTTGCAGAAAAGTGGCGCGCAAATGTTTACTGCGCCGCAAAGTTTTTCTGATGTAAATTGCCTGGAGGAAGTGCAACTTGAGGGTTCACTTAATGGACGTGCGCTAGATGATTTCACTTTGAAGGCCTATTGGATAAATCGAGATGAATTTATTAATACAATGGAATTCCGTAAGTAGCTAAACATGCTAGGTACCGACATAGTTTGAATTTTTAATATTGCATTCATTGGCATATTTATCAATTAACTTTTCTTTTCTTACACTGTTCTTAGAAAATCCCATTCAAATGCAAGCGCCACTTAGCACATCCACTCTAAATGGCGTACATGTACCGCTGGATATAATCTACGCTAACTCCTCTGTACCACAAATTATCTACGTCAGCGCTTCAATTCATGGACAACTTAATGTAATTGGCTCTGGCGCTATTTACAATGTCTCCACATTGAATGGCATGCACCTGTTGAAGTTACAACAATTTCTCAAAGCTGGTGGTGCTGATACTTTGCATGTGGAACATGCTAATTTTGCACAGACTCCACTTTATCACAGTTTAAACCATCACGAGTTGGCAATATTGCTGGATAGAGTTTGGCTTGCCAATGAAAATGTACGCCTGAGCCAGCATGTGGAGTTGGCTAATGCGACTTTTGAGGGTCTGTTAGAATTTGAGGTATTTAAGCAGACCAGCAATTTGTATGAATAAAAATAAGCATTTTATTGATTTTATAGGGTTTAGTAAACAATATAAATTTGCATTATTTGAAAGACAACTACTTGAGCCTATCACGACCACAAGAAATTGGTACAGAACTGATTCTCGCTAGTGAGGCAAACTTTGAAGGTGATTTGACTGCTAATAACGTACAGCTGGAGGGATTGCTTGTGGAAAGTTGCAGGTAATTTCTTACCAAATAACAGGTAATAAAAAATAAGTTGGCTGAAATGAAATTCCCCTCCGTACATATATGTAATGTATTTCCCGTCTAAGTTCAGACATTTTTAACAGGTTTTCTACCTAAGCATGCATGTTACATATGTATACATACATTTCTTTGTGCACCGTCGTGTTAGTCATCTATTTTGATAAAAATTTATATTTTACTACAATTTTTATTTACCTACAAATAACCGCCGTTTACCTTGCGCATTCCATACAACTTACAAAAAAAAAAAATAAATAAAGAGAAAATCAATTCACTGCGCAGTTTCAAAGCCACTGTAGATAGTTACTTAAACAAAGCGACGAAAAAGGGGAGAAACAAAAACAGATGATTCACAAATCAATGCGCAGACGATAACCTGCCAACAACTGCATTTTTTTACATATATTAACACCTGTTTTCTACTTAATTGCAGTATGTATATATTACCTTTTTATTATTTCAATTTATAGCACATGAATTTTTGCAAAATTTTTACACAAAAAATCGAAGGCCACACGCGAGACAAACTTCACTATTTACTTCAACAAAACATCACAACTGACAATGATGACACAGTATTGCCACATCTGGTTAATGGTAAAAAAATTAGATTTCCCAACAACGAAAATATAAACACAAATCGTTTTTGAACTTACATTGGGGTTACACAAGGCAATGCTCTGAAAACAAATGAAAAACGTATTAACTGTCTAAAAGGAGAATAAATGTTGTTGTAATGTAGATATCCATACAATTATAAGGACAATTCACTTGTGTGCAACCGCCTTTAGTGTCGCTTCATATAAATTACAAGCTTTAATTTCGATTTGTTTAAAGCAAATTTAAGTAAAGCACTGATATAATAATATTTCAAAAACACTTACCAAGACTCAAATTTGAAATAGATTTCTCGGAATTAGACGCTTTTTTTGTGATTCGGTTTTGGTTCTTTCCACAATTAAAATGAAACGTCCCCAAATTAGCGATTTACGTCAAATAATTTGCAAAATTTACAATTTATCATAGACGGTGATGAAGACAATGAGAGAGTTGTGAATGTTTTAGTAAAAATTGTGAATATATTGCTATTTTCTTTGCAAAACTGTTCCGTGCAAGCGTCTAATTAGTTAAGGTTAACATTAAGGTTCTCATTTCCGAGCGCACTTCATTCAATTTTTTTAGCAATTGCAATGCAACTCACTTGGAAATGAGTTACCGAACTTCTCCGAATACTTCAAGATTTATTTAATTATGTTTATAAATAGCATTTACTGCTAAGGGCAAGTTTTTTAGTACTAGAATAGTTTTTAAGCTGAGTTTAAACAAAGAACATATTAAGACAGTTAGTTTCTGGTCTGTTTCGATTTAAAAATTCATCACCAAAAACCAATTCGAACTAATTAGAACCCGTTTAGATTTTTGGTGCTAAATTTCCTAACCGAGTTTTGTTGGCGGAGCGAGCCGAGAACTCCACTTCCTCGTCTTTATAAGTTCTTTGGTTTAAGCTCTCAAAATTGGACATTTAAACCTAGCTTAACAGGAAAGTGTTGATGAACTAACACTGAAAAACTTGTCTTACTTCTTATCTACACCTTCTAAGACCCGATTTACACGATGTCTCCACTGGAAGGGAAACACTGGAAATTCTCTTTTCATGTCTCATTCGCGGGCACACGGGCAAAAATTGTTTTCGGCGACATTTTGACATTTAATACTTTAGCATCGTCCAATGGCATGGTTCGGATGTATTCTAGCACGCGCTTACATGTAAAACAGTGAGCGTTCGACAACAGTTTCTTAAATATATGAATGAAAAATGCAAACTGGTTAAATAATAAATAATTTGTTGTTTTTTTTATTGAAATATATTTATAAATTCTTATACTTGAATAAAATTAAATTAAAAATACTTCATATGTAAATAATTAACTTAAAATTAAACTGAGTATCTAGAAATGCAGGGAAAAATTAGAAATCAACATAAACATGTCCCATAACTATTTTAAATTATACTACTTTACTAGCAAAAATAATTGTGCATTTCCCAAGCAGCGTTCGTATGTTTGTCATCGTTGTTATCTTCCGTTTGCTTGAAAACCAACACATAATTTAGAACTTTCTTCTACGAAAGAAGAAAACGAATGAAGCAATTGTCAAAAATTGCTTTAAGATTGGAAATACGAATAAGAAGAGCAAAGCGTGTCGCCAGTACAGGAGACAAATTCCCTTCCCTCTTCCCCGGCCGTCCTTCACCACCGAACAAAATGTTTCCCTTCCAGTGGAGACATCGTGTAAATGGGCACTAACAGATGTATCGTAACATCTGTTAAATTTCTGCTTTAACATTTAAATTTCAAAATGGCATCAAGAAAATTGGATCGCTGTACTTGTGCATGCAAATGGCGCTGTTAAGTTAAAATGATGTTGTCAAACTACGAAAAAAATAAATGATGGTACGAGAGTGATGGTAAGGAATTCGGTAACTTAACGTTTCTACACTAAATTTTTGATGTCTTTTAATAGGCAGTTTCAATGAAATTACTAATCAAGACAGCAAATTAAATGAAGTTCATGTTATGCAATATTTTAGGTCATATACTGCTAACGTCCGTGAAGCAATGAGATGTCATTTTGCATATTCACAGCCATTTGATATTTCTTGCGACGCGACATCTTTGAAAATTTAAGATTTCTAGACTTTGCATTTCCCTTCTTTGCAAAAAAAGGGATTCATCTCAGAATCTCCGCCTTCTTCTTTCCTATTTCAAACAATAATGAGCGCGGGAACAACGTATTAGCTTACTTGGCGACATTTTCGAAATGATGATACCATAACACGCCAATGTCTTCCCTTAAAAGATTTCGAGATGTACAATAAGACAGATATGTTTTAACAGTGAAACTCGCGATCTCCATCTGACATTTCTGTTTTAACAAAGCTTGATTATTATAATATATAGAAGGTGTAGATGTGGGGTTAAGGACATAAATTGAGAAGAGAAAGTTCATTCATTATTCAATAAGTCGGCAGCACCGAGAGTTGTGACGGAAACATACGAATACAGTAGCCCCCAAACTGTTTTCCGCTACGGTTTAGAAACATTGCTGTTTTCGAAAAAAGCTCTTTTCGCGTGCTAACACGTGTTTGATTAATGGTTGTTTGCTTTTAGTCGTTCGTGAGTTATAGCGTCTCAAACATGGAGCAAAATAAAGAGAAAATACGGCATATTTTACAGTACTACTACGATAAAGGCAAAAATGCATCTCATGCTGCCAATAAAATTTGTGCAGTTTATGGGCCCGATACAGTTTCCATTTCCACCGCACAACGATGGTTTCAACGTTTTCGTTCTGGTGCATAGGTGATCGAAGATGCGCCACGGTCCGGAAGGCCTGTCGTCAAAAATTGCGATAAAATCGCTGAATTCATCGAAAGAGACCGGCATAGTAGCAGCCGTAGCATCGGCCAAAAGCTGGGCATGAGTCATCAAACCGTTATAAACCATTTGAAGAAGCTTGGATTCAAAAAGAAGCTCGATGTATGGTTGCCACACGACTTGACGCAAAACAACATTTTTGCCCATATGGATGCATGCGAATCGCTTCTGAATCGCAACAAAGTCGACCCGTTTTTGAAGCGGATGGTGACTGGCGATGAAAGTGGGTCACTTACGGCAACGTAAAGCGCAAACGGTCGAGGTCGAAAAGCGGCGAAGCTGCCCAGACGGTGGCCAAGCCTGGATTGACGGCAAGGAAGGTTCTTCTGTGTGTTTGGTGGGATTGGCAGGGAATCATCCACTATGAGCTGCTCCCCTATGGCCAAACGCTCAATTCGGACCTGTACTGCCAACAACTGGACCGCTTGAATGCAGCACTCATGCAGAAGAGGCCATCTTTGATCAACAGAGGCCGAATTGTCTTCCATCAGGACAACGCCAGGCCACACACATCTTTGGTGATGCGCCAGAAGCTCCGGGAGCTCGGATGGGAGGTTCTTTTGCATCCACCGTATAGTCCGGATCTCGCACCAAGTGATTACCACCTATTTCCGTCCATGGCGAATGAGCTTGGTAGTCGGGAGTTGTCCACAAGAGATTCCTGTGAAAATTGGCTCTCCGAGTTTTTTGACAATAGGGAAGTGAGCTTCTATAAGAGGGGCATTACGAAGTTGGCATCTCGTTGGGAACTCGTCATCGAACAAAACGGCGCATATTTGACTTAAATCGCATTATTATAACCAATTTTATGAACAATTGAAAATTCAATAAAAATACCGCAAGACTTTTTTATATATTGAAAAATTTTTTATTGAAATCTAGATTTTTTTCTAACCGATTAGGTTTCTATTTTCAAATTTTTATTAGGAAATTAACTACTCTAAAAAGAATTTTGGGTAACATTCTTCTGCGGATTAAAATTTGCTCTCTAAAATCATTTATAATAAAAAATAAATTTATTCCTATGTTCGCACATATATACAGTATTTTTATGTTTAGTTTTTATATATTTGTGTTTTTTGTTTTTTAATGTATTCTAAGATTGCTGACGCTCACAATAACCTCTGCCGTCATACTCAAACCCCTCCATTGTGTTTTTTTTTTTTGCAGTAATTTAAGTACAAATTTCGATGAATTCGTTGCAAATACACTGAAAACAGATGGCCCCCATGAAGTGCGAGCAGCCTGGAGTCTACTAAGCGCGCTTATACAGGGTGATATTGAAAATGTGCAAATAAACAATTTAAATTTGGTTCAAGATGTAGTGCGTTTGGATATACCTTCTGCCCCCATAACAGCGCCAAAGCGTTTAACTGCGGCCGGTATTGAAAAACTATATTCTGAAATTAGCAGTACTATAAATGCTGTACCATTCGTTGATTGGATTAATGGCGCGGTATACATACACGGAAATCACACGATAAATGGTACAACTTTTCTTGATACCGTCAACATGTACAATGATTTAGGCGTATTAGGCGCCATTAATAGTATTGCGAATTTTGGCGAAAAAACATTATTGTTGCGAAATCTTCCGCAAACGTTGCACGGCGATGTGCACATCAATAATTTCGTTCCCAAGGATCGACGTATATTAATGAATAACTTTGAAAATTTGCGCGCCAAAAGCATCAATGGACAACAAATCGATATGTTCTATAAGCAGCACGCAAAGTCGTCCAGTGAGATTACGATTCAGGGGAGTTTGGTGTTCTTGCGGCCATTAGTCGTGCAGAACTATCATAATCAACCTGTAAGTGAATTAAAATGGAAACGAAATTCATCATCAGTTGATGATGTTCTAAGCACGAACAACCAGCAAATGAGCGAGATGCCCAGCTGGAAAACAATGCTTACGATGGTGCAGCAGTTGAAACAATCACTCGATGGTAAGTTTCGAAAATATGTGGAAATTGTACAGAAACACTTTCAAGATGTGTCTGTTCGAAAATATAAAATTTAATTTAATTACGATCATAAATTATAGCAAACACATTTTTATTTTATTTTCAGCACCCTATTATGTCTTGGACAAATTTATTATTCGCCAAAAACTATCAATTAATGCAACAAAAATAGTACCCCTTAAAATAAGAGAGGGGAATGGTCAAACGCTGGATGTTATAGCGGTTGTTGATAAAGCAAATGCGACTATGCCTTTACAATACTATCAATGGTCAATACAGGGAAAACAATTTCAACCCATTCAAGGTAAGGTTTTATATATTATGTATACTGTCCAGTGCAGTCCACTCGTCAAACACATTTTTTTGTTAAATGGGGCATAAAATTTAAACATCAATGATTTTTCGAACTCGATCAGAATTAGTTTTGTTGAATTCTTGGGGAAAATGTGTGAGAAAATTTAACAGATTTAGCAAAATCATCAAGAAAACAAGTTTTGTTTACTATATAATAATTACTTTATTACTTTTAAACAGCTTGACATTTCGTGGGCATTTTATGTCTTATTGACATACGAATATAAGAGATAAAAATATGTCAAAACAAATGCAGAAAGAAAACTTGAAATAGTATATTATATATTAACTTAGCTCCAAAATTTAAAAGTATAATTTTTATGCTGCTTCTTCGGTAGATGCAAGCCCAATATAAAAAATTTCTCTGCCAAAATGAACGGCGTTGCTTCTTTCTCATCTCTTAAAAGATTCATGCAGTATGTATCAGCGTAAAAAATATATTCCAAAATACTAATAAAAAATTTAATTGGAGTGTTGCTACTCTGTTTTTTTTTTTTAATCACCGTTTACCCTTTTCATTGCTCCAATTCATCGCTTTGGACATCGATTATTGCTCGCAATATACCCAATTCGAGTTTTGCAGCCGATCGCGGTCGCAAACGATTCATTACGTTAGCAACGTAAAGACCCAAAGCTTCATGACGTGATGAGTTACAAAGATTCTTGAAGAATGTTGGTGGCAGTGAATTGTCGAAATTTCCTAAATTAATAATACCACCAGGTGCATTTGCATGATTTGGATGATTAACTGCGCCTGCAACAGTACCATTAATGGGACCATTGCCCGCGTCAAAAATAATGTCATTACGAAAGTCAATCTCCTCTAATCGTGGTGAATAACCATTCGTTGATGTGGATGCTACAGTAGCGGCGGTTGATGAGGAAGGACCACCTCCTACACCACCATTTGTCAGTTCAACACGTGAATTTCCAGTTATTGTAATTAAATTTATGCCAGCGGGCGGACCATTTCCGTCGTTTGGTTCCTGTTTAATATTGACCGATTGTACATTATTTAAAGCGAGTGTACTCTCTTGTAAAGTAGCACTAGTGTTACCGCTGCTAACACTTGGAGAATTTCTGGCAGCTGTTGTTGTTGCCGCTGACTGAACAGGCGACGCTGTCGCAGATGACTGTGCAGCATTGTTTGCTTTTTTAGTAGGTTGTGGTCCAGGCTGTGTTTCGACCAATTTACGTTTAATTGATTCAGGCAATTGTATAGTTTCGCCGACTCCCAATACCTGACCTGCTACTCGTATAGTCGCGTTTTTGGATTGTGCGTTGCTGCTGGTGCCTTGGGTTGCGCGCGGTGTTCCGCTAGCTGTAGTCCCGGTTGTAGCAGCTGATGAAGTTTTCTTCATGGTTATTCCTTTTTTGTGTAGTGCAGCAGCTGTTGCAGCTGTTGACGCATTCGATGTAGGCGTGGAATTAACACCAGCGTTTAATGTTGGTCGCGATGAAGGAGCTAACGAATTCAATAATTTTTTCTCCTCAGCCGGTGGGCATGAAGCTTTGTTGGAAGTGGTAGCAGTAGCCGCGGATTTAACAGCCGTTTTTAACAATGGTTTCGCTTCTTTCTCTGGCGTTGTTTCGTTAGAGCCTCCAGATTTCCCACCTTTTGAAGGGCTTTCGCCATCTGATGTCGAAGGTAACTTTCCCTGTGCACCTGATGGCTCTTCCTCTTCTTGTACCTCAAGCATCTCATATTCTTCATCCTCTTCCATAGACACCATGCCATCACTTAACAAAATAATTTATTTAACTCTGTAAGCACACGAAAAATTCAAATTTAAACTTACTCTTCTTGCTTTGTATCTTCATCTTTCATTGGTTGATGTATTTTTTCCATTAGATCAAATAGTTTCCATGACGGTGTGCGTTTGGTCTTCTCCTGTTCATACTTCTTTTGCAGTACTTTGAATATTGACCGTGCCTCGTGTACTACAGTTAATTTGGAAACCGTGAAAAACAACAAATAAAATTAACTTTTTTCCTTTTATTTACCCGATAATTTATTATTTTTGCCTACGCGCGCCCAGGCATCATCTACGTCTTTTTTGCCTGCTGGCGGATAATTTGGATGCAGCACTTTTTCCTCAGCTATATCAGCCAATATTTTATCCAACTGTATAGGCATTTTCTACAAATCTGTGCTTATATAAGCTACGAAGTTTATTATAAGAACTTTACAATGCAACTTTTAAGATAAATTATAAATTAGAGATTTTGTACGCCGATTTTGTTACTTCTTCATTTGCTTTCTATACTTTTCGACGTTTTTGTGTGTGTAGTCACAGAACGCGGGGCAACGCGTCCCTCGCAAAACAAAGCGGCTGCGAGCGATAAATGAAACGGCGCGCAATGGATATGGTTTGCAAAATACACGGATAATAGTGTAACTATCTCGTTTTTGCTTGCAAGAATTTGGCGAACTATCAACTAAATGCAGCACATGCCATTTCGTATTCAAGGCTATTGCAAAAGGAAATGTTTGGAAAGTAGCTAACAGCCATTAAACCCCAATTACAAATAAATGTTTTAATACATTGAGTCATGTTTTCGTACATACATTTTGACAAAAAAACACTTATTTAGGAAAAAAATGCAGTTTGTTGAAAGGCAAGGATTTTTGTCGTAAAAGTTTGCTATCGTCAATATAAATTTTATAATGGTTCGTGAGCGGAAATTACGAAGAGTTTGAGACTCACTGTAGTGATAAAGAAAAATCAAAGTTTATTTTCATAGTTTTTAAAATTGCCGATAAGATCATATATTTCTACAATAATGGATTGAGTTTTACAACAGCGCAGTGAGTCAACATGCAGTTTGTGCTATACTCATTGTATAGTATATTTGTCAGTATTCTGGCTTTAAAACCCACTGATTCTCAAAATTATGTACCAACATTCCGTAACAACAGGTCGTTACCGCTTGTTATCAATACGTGGGCGTTCACTGAGGCAAATGCAGCCGCTTGGCGTGTCCTAAATCACCAACCAGGTGGTAATGCTCTGGATGCGCTTGTCGAAGGTTGTGCAACTTGTGAACGCTTGCAATGTGATGGTACCGTCGGTTATGGTGGCTCACCGGATGAGAATGGTGAAACCACTCTGGATGCTATGATCATGGATGGTAGCAATATGAATATTGGAGCAGTTGCAGGACTGCGACAAGTAAAGAATGTAATAAGTGTAGCACGCCATGTATTGGAACACACAAAACACACACTACTGGTGGGTGATGCGGCAAGTAATTTTGCTGAGGCAATGGGATTTCGTCGCGAGAGTCTTACCACCAACAAATCCAAAGATATTTGGACAAAGTGGCGCCATCAGTTTTGTCAACCAAACTACTGGGTAAACGTTTATCCAGATCCAACGAAAAATTGTGGTCCATACAGTCCAATTTCGTGGGAAATCAATGACCAAGTAAAAAGCACACGTTACGAATATCAAATTGGACGGTGGAATCATGACACTATTGGCATGATTGTCATTGATGCAAATGGTCAGATCTATGCGGGAACCTCCACTAATGGCGCCAGCCACAAAATACCAGGCCGTGTTGGCGATTCACCAATACCCGGCGCTGGTGCTTATGCGGACAATGAAATTGGTGCAGCTGTAGCCACTGGTGATGGCGATGTGATGATGCGTTTCCTGCCCGCATTGATTGCTGTGGAAGGCCTGCGTGCTGGTAACAATCCCTCAGCAGCCGCAGAGATCGCAATGCAACGTATTGTACGACATTATCCAGATTTCAGTGGTGGATTGGTGGTAGTTAATCGCATGGGCAATTATGGTGCGGCTTGTGTAGGAATGAGCAAATTTCCATACTCAATTGTCAATGGTGATGCAAAACAAAACACGAGAGTAGAATACAAGTATTGCAAAGAAATACAGAAATTTTTGTAATTCAAATAGGCAGAGAAGGAATGGTTAGAATTTTATAGATGTACATATGTACATACATACATACACACATATGTAAACCTAAATGCATAATAAAGGAATTGAAACAATTGCAATATGTGGTTTTGTTGTAGTAACGACGTAAAGTAACAAAACAATTTTTGGAAATGCCGTTAGAGCGATAGGTTGCTTTATTTTGCTATTTTACGCCCGACTTATGCTAGGTATGCGCAGTAGCTTGCATCATACTAGGGCATGTTTGGGATAAAAAAATTTTGCAGGTAAAAAGTTGTACATCGTTTTATTTTGATAACATGTTGATTATTTCTATATTTGGATGTTTTCCCTAAATTTCAGATTATTCATGGCTACCGAAACAGGAGACGCTTGACTTGGTAACTTTTATCTCTAGCGAATCCATCAACGGATTAAATTTTGCTGTAGTGAATAAAACATCTCCACCATACCTCTTATCGAATCTGAAGTCAGTTTTAGGCAATTTACTACAGGGCGAGCAACACAACATAAAACTGACATTTCTCACAATAAACGGCGAACGCTGCTTCCTACCACATCCGGTAACAAAAAGTGACTTAAAGAAAGTATTTTGTCTTAAAAGCGAATTTGAGACGCGAATAGTTATTTACGAAAAGTTCGTTATACCCAGGAAAGATATTAGAGAGGTAATGGCTATATTTTATGTCAAAACAGACCATGTGTGTGATACCTTTCTCACTCGTCTAGGCACTACAAGTATCGCCGGATAAAATAGTGCTCCTGCTGTCCGACTGCGTTGAGATATGGAGAATAGATCCAAGTTTCGAGGTTCTAAAACGCCTGCCGTTTTCCAAGGCAACTAAAATAGCAAGTGGGGCATTGAACAATACTCTTTTCTTAGTAGTACAAACCGAAAAGGAACCCAACAGCTTACATTGCAACACTCTGGAAATTTATAGGTATGCATGTGTGCATACATACGCACATAAATGCTTACATATGTGTTAATTCTTTTCTTATTTTATAGCTCTATTAATTCGGCTCGTTTTGAACGCTTGCAAAGTTTAGATTGTGTGGACCCGCTACAGTTTTCGTTTAGCAATGTCACAGCAACTGGGGACTTATTGCTGCATATCTTGAGTCGTACTAATGAAGCGCCATTAACAATATATCAATATAAAGGTGTTTTGGGTTTCAAACAAATTTTGGGTTCGACCTCTCTCCCAGCAATGCAGTCATACAAGGTGCTGCATTTGGAAAATGCAACTAAATCAATGATTGTGTTAATGCGAGATGGAGATTTGACATTTGTGGAAATTGGTTTGAGAAAATTTTGAAAAAAAAGTATACATAGTAAATTTAATAAAGAATTCCAAATATTTAGAAATTTTGTAAATAAAATATTAAAATAAGAATATATGTAGTCTAAAATAAAGCGGTGTATGTTCGATTGATTGAAAGCAATATCATTAAATTTCTAATTTTTCCATCTGGTGCCATTCCATCATTGAAAGAAAATTCAATTACATTCACATTAGAATTTGCTCTTCCACACCACATACAAAACAACCATTGATTCGCACATCACTTTCACCAAAGAACTTGAATGCTTATTTTCCTTTTGTTTCACGTTTTTTGCAAATAAAAAATGAATTTATTAACGTTAGTCTGTAATTTTAATAAACTTCTAAACCCGGACGATGTATTTAGTTAACTGCATACACACATGCAATATTCCATTATTTTGTTTAATCATCGCTGGATTCAACATTTTCCGTTTGCAGGTTCTTAAATGTGGAAACTGGCACATATGTCACCAATGTGTACAATTTGTTGGGTGAATCCTCATCATCGTTTCTCCTGCGAGCAAGGCGCACACGTACGCGAACTGGAGTCGAACTGCAAGAAAATCATTTGTTGTTGTTGACTACATATTGAATATAGTTTCGTTTATAAAACTTACCGGATACCCTTGGACCAGATGTGCTTGTTTAGGCGAGTATCGATTCTCACATCATTGGTGCCCATTTCCTTTTCAGCGAATTTGCGGATTTCCTTGATGGCGCGTGGTGCTCGCTTTTTGAAACCAATGTTGTGTACACGCTTCGACAAGTGAATCGTGCACTCGCGTGTAACCACCTCATTGATGGCAGACTTGTTACGTTTCTCAACCTTTTTTGTTTTCGCCATTTTTTGACTGGAATTTCTTGCCTGCTAACAAACTCCTGTAAAATTAAACACACAATTTAATGATGATTTGAGCACTTTCTGCAACAATCATTCTGCACTTTTATAAATTTTCAAAACCATCCCGTATGGGCTCTTGGTATTGAAAATTTTTATACGAATCAACAAATAAGCAATTTAAGCACGCAATTTCACTCATTTTTACAATTATAATTTGCAGAATTTATCGATGCTTTTAGATTTTATTTAAGAAAATTACGAAAACCAACCTCTCGGAAATGAAAGCTTGACGTAAAAGAATCTGACAGCCGTCAAACATAAACGTCAACGCCATGTTTCCCCTAATTTGACATATGTACGGAAATGTCTTAATGACCATTGTGCCATCAAGCGGTGAGCTCGGTGAAAGAACTCTCAAATATGCTAATGCATTTACGACAATGTTAATTCTAAAAATCAATTATGTTACACCAAAATCATGCTGTGACCTTTTGTAGTTGGTCAATTTACGCATACAGTTTGAGATATTAGTTCCGTTCGTTGCATAAATATAAATTTACGCCGTACAGCGTCATCTAGCGTTCACATTCAAGTACCACTACAAACAGCTGTATTTGAAATGTAAATAAACAAAGATAAACATGGCATATTTTCTCGAAAATGATAAACACGGTTTGTAAGTTTTTTTTTATATTTAAAAAGTCATAAATTATCACAAATATCGCGTAGTGTCGCTTTTAGGGGTTGGTCTGTTATGGGGCGCAACGAATCCTTTCATACGTCTTGGTAGCGCAGGCATTGACAATGTGGACACTGGATCTCGATGGCTTAATCTATGGCAGGAGCTTCGTATGATAGGCACAAGACTCCACTACTGGATACCGTTTCTGTTAAATCAATTGGGCAGCGTTTTATACGTGTGGACCCTGCAACACATCAACATAACCATAGCTGTACCAGTGGCAAATTCATTGGGCTTTGCTTTTACAGCTCTTACGGGTTATTTATTGGGAGAAAAACTGCCCGAAAAATGTAAATAAAGCAAACACATTTAGTACACAAGTCCACACATATATTTCTATGCAATTTTTTATTTGCAGCGGTCATGATAGGTACCCTATTGGTCTGCTTTGGCAGTTCACTGATGTTGTACGACAAAATTGGAATCGAAAATAAAGGGCGAACATAGGTCATATTTTCGTACATAAATAAAAAGTGTTCTTTACAATTTTAGCAACCTAACAATCGAATCTTTTATTTGGTGCAACACAATAAGTTGCTATTAGAAAAATTAACAATGTTAAAGTATTGTTCCATATCACCACAATGTTCAAAGTGCTTTATGCACGGCATCGACTAACGTTTCCATGCTTACGATAGGCGTTTGCGGTGTAATGCCATGCCCCAGATTAGCAATATAGCGTTCTTTTCCAAATTTTCGCACCATTTCTGTAGTTTGTGCACGTATTTCTTCGGGAGTTTTATACATATCCTGTGGGTCCAAATTCCCTTGAAGTGTGATGTTGGGACCAACTTCTTTTCGTGCCTCAACTGGATCCACGGTCCAATCTAAGCCTATAACATCATACCCTAAAGCGGCTTGTTCTTTCAATGAATGGCCCGCCCCTTTAGCGAAAATTGTCTGTGAAGTAAACAATATTTTAAAATAAAGACTGCATGAACCCAATATAGTACATACCAATGGCACAACTGGTATCGACTGCTGCTTTAAGCGCTCATATAATTTATCCCGAATTTCCTTTATGTAAGGCACTGACCATTTGATAAAATCTTCCTTGCTTAAATGCTCCGCTGACGATTCGAAAATTTGCAATAACTGTGCACCAGCTTTCACCTGCATTTCCAAATAATCGACAATTGCAGTTGTCAACATGCTCAATAGTTTTGTCGCATCGTCGGGATAGTCTGTTAGCCATGCTTTTGATTTAGCCATTGTTTTACTGCCTCCTCCTTCAATCATGTATCCCATCAAAGTCCACTGGCAGTCCGACAAAATTTTCAACATAATTAAATGTACATATTTATTTGTTATTATGCTGATATAAACTTACGGGTGCACCAGTGAATCCTATGAGCGGCACACGACCCTCCAGCATGTGACGCATCATTGTAATAGCATCCCCCACATATGTCAAACGTCCCACCGCGCCTTCCGGAGTGAGTTTAGCTAAGTCCCCAGGTGTTTGTAATGGCTCAGGAAATACAGGTCCCTTTAATCGGATACAGGAAATGTTAGCAAATGCACATTTTCTTTACTCACTTTACTTATAACACTTACCACACCCGCGTGCATTTCTACTGTCATGCCAAGCGCTTGAGGTATCACCAGAATGTCCGAAAATATAATAGACGCATCCAAATCGAAGCGCCTCAGCGGCTGCATTGTTACCTCACAAGCCAATTCGGGTGTGCGACAAATGGTAAAGAAATCGTGTTGCTTGCGCACCTCTTGGAATTCAGGTAAATAACGTCCAGCCTGACGCATGACCCAGACAGGCACGCGGTCAACGGGTTCTCCACGAGCTGCTCGCAACAGGTTGTCATTTTTTAATGGCGGAAAGTTCTAAAAAAATATAAAAAAATAAAAATATTTACATATATATAAGACGGTATTATATTTATTAAATTTTACACGGCATTAGTATAGTACATCTCCGTATTCTTCAATTTGTACATATGTACGTGTGAAATAACATCATGCTCTATTGCATGCGTGCTGCTAACAATTATTAAAATATATAGCAATTTTGTTAAATCACGCTGCATTGCTAATTTCTTATTTCTAAATCTTTGAACTTTAATGTAACCCATGATGTAATTTATTCCATACTGTTTGAAAAACCTTCCTTTAACTTGCCTTTGTGTCTTTCATTTTCCTTTGTGAGTTGATTAGTTTTCCACTATATATTATATTTTTTATTGCTGTAAACTAATTCCTTCACTTTAGTCTTGTTAAAAGTAGAACATATAATATATTGGCCGGCAAACATAAATTGCACCACTTTGCTTATCAACTTTTATTTTCTTTTTGGAAAAGTCGCAGGGTTGTATTGGAGAAGTACTTAAATATGCAAGTACACAAAAACTGAGGAACTTATATATATATATATTTGCATCCTGTGCATTGTGTAACCACGGCCATAGAAGTAGTAAACATTTCAAACCGTTACTTGGCTCTCAGCAAATGTGAAGGTATCAGCAACATTTTTTGACTTATTAGGGGTTACGACAGCTGTTTGCTTACGAGAGGTCAGCAAAAACTAAAATTGCATTGGTGCTGTGTGAAAAAATCAACGCAGCCACTATTCAGGTTACTTCGTTACCGTCTGAGTAATGAACAATTCTACTGACAAAATCCCTGTGACTTAACAGCCAAAGTTAACCTCAAAATTTACTTCGGAACGCCAAACTTTGTGTTCTATCATCTACGATAGTTGCTCCGTATGCCATGAAATTAACATATCGCATGCGAAAACCCCCACAAATGGATATGTGGGGTTACTACATTAATTTATCCCATAAAGCGTTCCGCGTTCTTTTTTAGTTTGAGCTTGATAGGCTGCGTGGCGTCTTAAATGAAAGGAATATATATCAAGACAAGCCAACAAAAAATGTTACATGCATAATTTACATAAATTAAAAAAATAAAACGTGATTTTTATTAATGAAGTATGCACATATGCAGACGAGAGCTACAATAACAACAGTTCAAATAAAATATTAAAATATATTCCTCTTTTTCATCCAATGCAGCCGTTTTAAAAAAGTGGATTAATTTCTGTCAGCGATCAAGTCCTTTCACATTTGCTTCGCACAGTTAAGTTGACAGTTAAGGTAAAAATATATATTTATATGAAGACGTTCATATAGTCGAGGCTGAACGCCTAGCATAAAGTTGTGCAACAGACACATGTGAAAAATAAACTTTCCGCATAACACCATAAAGGTGGAGGCCCAATGCCGGCTGGACTTGCTTGCTTGGCTTCGATAACGGTAAAAAATTAATAGATCGACACTAAAATATATGAATCGAGGCCAAATGGCAGCTTTGCTTGAAGCGCTTGAAGTGCGGCGAAGTTTCAAATACCTCAATGTTTACAGTGCTTTGACATTAGGAGTTGAACACCCCGGTCACTCATTTAAATTGATTTGGTTTAGCTTCATTTGCGAATTTTATGTTTTAGAAAGAGTGGAAGGGAAACCGAAGTCGTTCCGTTACCGCTGGTAGTTCAAAGCAGTAGTAAAAAAATTGTAAGCACCCTCTGTATTTGGAGGAGTAGTAAAAAAATTGGAATCGGCCGGAGCGCTACTTGGGAAATTATTCATGTGTACGAATTTTAGCAGATAGTCGAGTAATAATGCAAAAACAACAAGGAACTGAAACTCTTGAAATATAGACTAGCGACACTGTAAGAACTCAAAAGAGCTTGGTTTTTACAAATAATGAGGCAATTAACGCAGCTGTTACGTGCCCCAAATATATAAAAAGGGAAAATGGTTTCAAACTGCTTTGATTGGCACTTTATTTTCTACATTTTTACTAAAGAAATATTATCAAAATGTTTTCACAGCTTCCCGTTAGCATCAAGAATAAAAAATGTATTATGTATTATTGAATATGGGTAACATCTCTGTTTACCTTTTCCTTTTACGAATCATCTGATGGCAGCTTTCAAGTTGTCACAGCCAAGCAAAACAAGTATAGCAAGCAAAGCCGGCCTGCACTGGGCTAGCACCTTAAGTGATTTTTCGAGTCTCTGGACGGTGCGTAGCAGAATGGAAACATAACATAACTGAAAAACACGTATGAAGACAAAAACAACACACTAAAAATCAAATAAATATTGCTTTTTTGTTTAAATTCTTTTTCCAAATCATACGAAAGAGGTGTTTGAAGTACAACCAGATTAAAATCTGAAAAGAAAAAGTGCTTTCGTGTCACACAAAAATACGACTACAGTTCAACGCAACAACAAATTCCTATACACCAATACCAACTCCGCCATCCAATCAGAGCGGCCAGAAGCAGAAGTTGTTTGTACTTGTAGGAAAATTCTAAAAATACCCATAAAACAGTAAACAGTAGAGAAGTAAAGGTAGAAATAAAAAGCAGGTGCGTAATTTATAAAAGGCAAATAGGTGTAAATTAGTTGTTCTAAAATGAGTAATTATTACTAATTGTTACCTTTTATGTGATTTTAGGTGCATTCGGAATCAAATAGTATTTTGTAAGTGGAAAATGGCAGATGAGCAACCAAATCTTGTAGCTGGACATCCACCAGCAGGTACGTACAGTTAGTTTCTCTTTAAATTAATTATGCACGTTGATACGTGCATATGAAGGAATAACAGGCAGATGAAGGAAAAATATGCGCAGTAAGTGAGGTAAATCAATGAAGTAGAAATCGGGCGTGTGAAACGTCCTTGAGTTATGTTGTTAATGATACTCGGGAGCGGCTGATTGCACCGCTAATATTTGTATGTGTGCATGCATATGCATACGTGGAATTCTTTGTTACAAATGTGATAACAACTTTTAGTAGGAAATATCGATAAGGTTTTGTTTTTATTAAGTTTTGATAGCTTATAAGACCAGATAAAACTTTTTACGACTAAATTTTACTATCCTCTTTTTACAGTCAAAGCGGGTGGCATGCGCATTGTGCAACATAAAGCTCCTAACGCAGAGCGTCCGGCCAAGGATGCCGAAGATTGCACTGGATTGACGGTAAATAATTTGAATAGTTATCTATACATATATAATATGTGTGGGAGTGTGCCTTTATTGATACGCATATGCATTTTAATTTTAGCAACCAGTTGCTGTCAACAGCATGTCTGTGAGTGGTGCACCAGTTAAGGGTAATATCGATTATACGCCACAGGCGGCACAGGTGGCACATTCACCCAAACCACCTTCGTTTGTTGCCCAGAAACCTCAAATAAATATTCAACAACCGCGTAAATGAGTGATCGCTACGCGTTCCTGTCGTTCAAAGCCTCAGCAACACCAATCACAACAACAAATACAACCACGACAACAAATTCAACCACAACAGGAACAGCAAACACATTCCAATTCTAAAGTGCAGAATCAGAAGAAAGTTCATTCACAGCGTCAACAAAAAAAGCGAGATGCGTAAAATACAAGAATACAATTTTTTTATGGATTATCACATTATGATGAATAGATATTTACTAACTTTGTAAAACAAAAAAGAATAAGCATTTAGATATATTGCTACACACTGATGAGAAGTAGAAAACTAATATTACAGTAACTTTGGTGGCTTCAAATTTATGAATTCAAGCAGTATAATTCCATCAAAATTTTAAGCTGTTACTTAAATGTTTTTCATCTTCTAGAATTTGCACCAATTAAATTCAACATATACATACATATTGCGCCGAATTCAACTAAGCAAAACTTTCAATATTAAAGGGATTTAGTTTTAGTAATATATACAGCTTTTTTTTAATTTCATTCCAGTTGCAATAATCTTCAAATAATTCTTTAAGCACCCATTTTTGTAAAACAAATACAAATAAAAAATGATTTTTTAAACCATTGTCACGAAATCTACTTTTTATGTAATTATTATTTAAAAAAAATGTATTAGGCATGACTTAGACTTGGTTAAATACAGTGCGGAGAATACATATATGTATTTAGGTTAGGTTAGTTAGCGTGGATGGCATTAAGCCATGCATGAACGTTTTGGTGCCTAGCGATACCAGATGGAGACCAACCTCTATGAATACTGAAAGTAGACATTATGTAGGATGTCAACGCTTATATGTATAATATTTACTTTTGAACCAAAAAACATGGTGAACATTTAATCGAATTGATTGATGGTTGGTTGGTTGGTTGGTTGGTTGGTTTAAGTGGTGATTCGTCCAGAATCCAATTAGCACTTTCGCACCATTTTGTTGCCACATCCTCGTTACCAACTTGTTTACTAGTTATTTGCACCATGACTATATCCAGTCTGTGCAGTTCAGGAACCTTATCAGGTTGTTCAGTTGTTCGAGACTCTTGAAAAGCGGTTTGCCCAGGGTTAACATTCTGTCCTTCCATAGGGCAGGGCATTCGCAGAGGAAATGGAAGATTGTTTCCTTTTTCTCCGGTTGTATGGAACTGTGACAGAATACGTTTTGAGGGGATGCCCATTTTGGCTGTTTGTTCTATTTGAGAAATTTTGAGAAGAAAAATTAATATTTTTTTGGTTTAGTTCAATTCCTATATTTTTTCCGCCTTGCTATCGCTTTCAGTGTAGTTCACGAGTGAAATGTATCAACTTTCACTGTTGGAAAGAGGTTGATGGGAAGCTAGACCCAGCAAACCATAAGATATGAGAAACGGACACATAATAGATTCATACGCACACAACAGCCTGCGGACGCACATATATATAAAATATATTCACATAGTGTAAGTACATCTAGTAAATTAGTAGGGTATTGCATATTGCAATATAAATGCAATTAAGTATGCAGTTCTTTATAATCTTATCTTATTTACAACTTAGAATATCGCAGTGTTATATAAACTTTCGTTCACGACCGCGAAATCTGTAATTCATAGATGCATTTTCTTCACATTGTCAATTTAAATTGTGACGTCTGACTTAAATTAATTGCCTCTCTGAGCTTCGGTGGTCCGGGGTGCAGACTTCAAATCTGTAGTCGATTAACGTCGAAGTGGTTCGATTCCACCTGAGGGGCGGACGGTAGCGCTAAGGTAATACAATTTTACGTTAATGTTTACCACTAACAAAAAAAAACGTTGAAATTTTATGAACTGCTTAAAATTTTAGAAATTACAATATTTTAATTTTCTTATAATGCGTGTTCCTATTTATACTAATCAACGCTGTAAATGTCCTTGGTATTTGAGAGAACTGAACCGTCTGAGAGAGATAAATATTTGAAAAAGTTCAATTCATCGAAAGATCCACGATGCTATGACTTATAATCTACCTATAAATCAGGCGTATCTCATATCCTCACGATCGTGTTTTATTATAAAAAAAGAGCCAAATTCATTTTCAGCCGATGCACATCTTTTTTGCTGAGTTCTCATCGAATTTTGTGTCAGATGATGGCGATAGTTTAGACGGCTGACTTTTCAAAAATGTGCGCAGCGAATTCCTCACTTGATATCAGATCTTTGGTTCTGACTGAAGCGGATACACTGGAGGGTATTAGGAATCTGAAAATGTTTTCACAGACAGATATTGTGGGATTTTCTGTTATTCTGTTAAAAATCTATCCTTCGTTTATGAAGCCACTTAGAGCATTATTCAACTAATCTCTTCATATCTGCTGGCGTTAGTTAGTTAGGTTTTTATGAGGAACTTTTTCATGGCAAAAATACACTCGGGGGTCAATGTCTGGCGAGGAGCGACCGTTAAAAACAAAAAACATTTTCTATATTAGTGTTTCGAACCTGTGCACTTCCGAATGGTTGTCACGCAATAACATATTCGGTGGTAAAATTATACATTTAATTTTATTTGTAACTGTTTTTAAGAAATGTTGCAGGTCTCTAAGAATTGCAAATTCATAGACAAATTCTAAATAAATAAATAAATAAATATTATATTAGAAATCTCTATGTATGTAAATGTATAGATATTTTTGTTTGTAATAAAATAGCACTCGTTAAAGCGCTATTCGCCATTTTGGTTTGCTATAGAAATGCCATGTTCGTTTGACAATTTCCCTTTCTAACGGCTGACACCATTTGCTATAAGCGCGCACAATGAAACACAATTTGGGCGCCATTGTAATAACGAATACCATTTCATTACTAAGTAACATTTCGGGATCGATCAAACAATTGAATCATGATTGGAAAATAAGGTATAGACATATTAAGACTTCAAGCATTGATTTTGTTTGAAAACATTTCTCACAATTAAAAACGTCAACAATGTCGCAAATCGATAGAGTTACACCGGAAGAGTTGCTGAGACTTCGCGCCGATTGTTTGGAGCGTCTACACGAGTCAAAACTCTATGAATTACGTAATGATGCTAAGTTACGTGCTGTGAATACGACTCAAACGTATGATGAATTCAAGTGAGTAAATATAGTTTGTAGTTATCAATTATCTAGAAATCTGAAGTATGAAATACATGTTTTCTCCTTTTTGGGCAGGGATATTGTGGATGCGGCACATTTGCAGCCGATAAGCAGGCAGGATAAAATGAATGCGAAGACGAAGAACCGCCTGTGGAATTCAGCAGCACGCGAAGAATAATTGGAATGAAAGCTAACATACACCCAGAGTCGTGCACATATGTATGTCTGTATATGCATTACGTTTGTATGTTCTTGTGTAAATACTTCTAATAAATTTCTTATGTATTTATTCTTAATGCAAAATTTCACAAACTATACTCCGTTGGAGCCATCAGAAATATATGAGTTTTTTATGCATTTATGGGTATACAAAACAATGATTATACTCGTAATTGAACAAAAAATGTGGTTTGTATTAAAAAAAAAAATTGTTATGTCCTAATCAAGGCGCATTCATTGCGGTGGCACTAGACCCACAACACTGTTCACACACTCAGCTGATTTGCCAACACCACCTTTAATAGATTCGCCTTGGTCCTAATTGAAAAACTTGTTGACTGTTTTGAGAGTGTACCAATCCAGTTCATTACTTCATTACCGGCTCCCATTGATGTAGTGGATTCATCTACATATAATTCGAGATTCATAGCGATTCATACACTTTTTTGCTCTTGTTAAGATAATTTGGCTCTGCATGACCTGCAGTCCAGAATAACTTTGATGATGCTAATGGCCTTGTTGTGACACATGGGACTTTCATCGTCTGGTTTGAGAACATACAATACTTCACACTACATCACTTTTTCTGAACACAATTGTTGTTGTGATAATAGGGGTGCTTGTTTTTACATTACAATGAAGTTTTTGATAATTTTGATGCTATATTTTCGGAGGTGGCTTACAAAACAAAACAGAATAGAATCTTGACATAAACACTCTTTGCCTATCTAAGATTATTGCTATTTGGACCTAAACATATATTTTTTGGTTAAGGTGAAAAAAAATCATTTAAATAGAAGGGAAGTATTATTGAGCACATCGCCAACAGCCTGATCATATTGAACCACGGCACCGTGCTTATTTTATACATACATATATGTACACTTTTATAAAACTAACAATATTCCAGTGAAATAAGAATTGTTGAAAAAAAACGTAAATTTTATTCATTTGTTATTACTTTATGTCACTTATACCGAATCAGCAGCGCTCACCACCCACGAACGCAGTGCCGCCACGTCTGAGTACACACCCGGATAGTTGGAGGCTGCACAACCCTTACCCCAGGATACAACGCCTACCAGCACTCCGCCAGACACCATTGGTCCACCAGAATCACCTTGGCAAGAGTCTTTGCCGGCGGCATAAGCACAGATCATAGTTTTTTTTACCGCATTACCATAGCCATACGAGGAACAATTAGCTAAACTGACCACATTTACATTAACGTACCGCAATTGCGTGGGTAGCGACGCAGAGCCAAAAGCTTGAGTGCCCCAGCCAGACACAGTAGCGGCGGCGCCATTGGCAGGCGCAGTATAAGCCAAACCAATTGCTTTGGTGGTAGAGCTAAACGAAAGTGAACTTGCCAAACGGATAACGGCAATATCGTTCTGCATGGTGCTAGAACTGTAACGTTCATGATTTTTGTATGCCGATACCTTTAGTAGTACACCGTCGGAGTTCCAGTATGATGAACCAGCGCGTACCTTCAATATAGAAGTGGAAACACCTTGTAAGCAGTGAGCAGCGGTTACAATAATGGTAGAGCTGTAAATTGACCCACCGCATGAATGAGAGCCCGAACGCTGCAATGATATTTGCCATGGAAAGGAGCTGATCGTGGTGGCAGAACCGCCAACAATACGCCCATCTAACTGCGGCAGAAGGCCCTCAGGCTGAGGCGCACCCAGTACGCAGACAAACGCCGACAACACAATTACGAACTTCAACATTTTTGGAAATACAGTTAGCAGTGTGTAGAAAGGCGAGGGCTTTTATAGTTTGGCCACAAAGTGTGGCGACATTTGACAGCTGCTGATTGGAATTGGCAAGGCTGGATGACGGCATACCTATGCATAAGTGAGTAAGTAAGCCTTTTCATTTTATCAATAAGATTTATAGGGAGGCTCTATGGAGTCAGGGTTTGCAAATAGGAATTTAATTATTTTATTATCGATCCAGTTGATATGATATGAAATGCTTGTAAATTATGCTTTAGGTTATAGTGAAACATATTTTATTTAGTATCACAATGCCATTTTTCTTAGTTTTATTTCTTATCAAAATACAGTTAGGTGGTTCACAAGGTCCCGTAAGTACCTAATTGTCTTATGCCGAAAAGTTGTTGGCGGTTAAATAAAAGTTTAGGAGAATTAAGACCACAACCAGCTATTTTAGCTGTGTGACATAATATTACTTGTGCGGTACCTTCCAAGTGGTTAAAAGCAGCTTTATTAAATTTCAAAATATTCTTCATGATGATTAATACACTTTTGCATACGTTTGAATTAATTTTCGAAACAGCGACCGCGAGAAAGTTCATTGGCAAAAAGATTTACAGAAGAGAGAGAGAGAGAGAGACAGAGAGAGAGAAGAGGTACACTAGACAGGACTAGTTTACTGGGCTGGCAGTCCTTGGTCGGGAAAAACCCGAGTCATTTCGGTAACGTAGAACCGGCGACGCTTTTTCGTATTTTCACTGCGAGGAATCTTCAACTTTCCTCCACTAAGTCCACGGCGACCCTCTTTACCATCTGGACAAAGGTAAAAAGTCGCTGACACACCAATTTCGACGGTAAACAATCTCAAAATTTTGGGTGTAACCTTCGACAGTTTACTCTCCTTCTCTGCGCACACAACCGCAATTGCCACTAAAGTCCAAGGTCCTGAAATCCTTGCCGGCAGAACTTGGAGCAAAGACAAAGAATTGTTGCTTTCGACATTTAAGGCAATTTGCCGGCTCCCAATACAACATCTTCACAACGAGGCCAATATGCTACCTGTTAAGGAGTATACCAAACTACTCAGCAAGCAGTTCCTGTTAGGGTTCTACCGTAGGTTTTACCCTTGCAGGCACCTGCTTGAGCCAGAGCCGCCTCCCTGGCACGTCAGGAGACACCTGCTACGCTACGCCGACGAGATCCAGGACAATACAAACAGACCCCTGCTGGACCATACAGTGTTTAGACAGACATTAGACGACATTCACCGGGAGACTGCGCATTCGAAAGAGATGGCTTCATGCTGGTGGTCGTTGATGTTAGGCGCATGCTGTTGGTAGCATCATTCTCGTTATTTAAAATTCTTACCTGTCCTTTGTTTATTGCACTTAATCCGTCCCTGATATGTATTCGAAAATTAGACAAATTCAAATCAAATTAAAAAAAAGCTTAGTGCTTAAGTGCATTTTCAACAATTTTTATTTGCTTATGAACAGAGAAATGAGAAATGAGAAAAAAGACAGAATCATATAAAAAACTCAATTTCTTTAAGAATTAAAAAATTGATTCCATTATAAATTTACTGGATCATTTTCCTTCATACGCCTTCTTATACGATCTGTTGGTGTAAAAATTATCCAGAAACTTGCCAGTAACTTTATATCCGAGAATTCGCTCACAAAGAGAAAATCAAATCAAAAATGTACATGAAGACAAAGCCAGTAACAATTGGCATGTTTTACCAACCAACAAAAAAAGTTTTTCAGTTGAGCTACCTCGTATTAAATTAAAAAAAGAACAATAAAGAAAGTAAATTAAATTAAAATAAAGCAAATAAAATGCAAAATAACGAACTTAGTATCGCATGATGTAACTTCAAACGATGCTTTTGATCCAGCAACAAACCACATATGAAACAAAACTTATTGCGATTATCGCACATTTCTTTTTCACAAATTGAAGCAAACCAATAAAACTTTGACGTTTTAATAATGTTATATTATAATAACAAACTTCAATGTACAGTGCGAACTTAGGTACACTTGGGAGCTTTTTCATATTTCTATTGAAAAAGAAATGCGTGATAATATGTAAGATATTTTCGAAAGTTCTAACCAGTTCTGTTGTATGCAGTACAGTGTACTCTTATGTATACATATATACTCCAATAAATATTATGTATCTATCATATAATAACGCATCAAAACACGCCCTTATTCCGATTTAGCGTCAGTTATACCTACATACCAAATTAATAAAAATAAAAAAAAATCTTAAAACTCACTCTCTATGAATTTTAATTCAATTACAGTCAAATATAGCTCATTCGACGCAAAACTAAATTTTCTATAACAGTAGTGTACTAAAAAACATCCTCAATATCGGATAATATGTAAAAATGATATCAAAGTTGAAAAAATTGAGAAAAAATAAAAAAAAAATCCTAATACTTCCGTCTACAGCTTGTTTTTTTCTTTCGAACTAAAAAAACAAATTCGAATCGGATGGAAATTGGCGAAGTTATGTGTGATTGTTCACATCAACCTACCGAATAACGGTAGGCCATAAAATGATATTTTGGGGGTGTATTGGAAATTTCTCCTATACCATTTATCTTAGTTTTACTATACCTACAAGTTGTGCTAGGTCTCCATAAAAGTATAATATCACTCTCGCACAGTGTTATTGCTATTTGGACCTAAACATATATTTTTTGGTTAAGGTGAAAAAAAAAGCATTTAAATAGATGGGAAGTATTATTGAGCACATCGCCAACAGCCTGATCATATTGAACCACGGCACCGTGCTTATTTTATACATATGTACACTTTTATAAAACTAACAATATTCCAGTGAAATAAGAGTTGTTGAAAAAAAACGTAAATTTTATTCATTTGTTATTACTATATGTCACTTATACCGAATCAGCAGCGCTCTCCACCCACGAATGCAGTGCCGCCACGTCTGAGTACACACCCGGATAGTTGGGGTATGCACAACCGTAACCCCAGGATACAACTCCTACCAGCACTCCACCAGACACCATTGGTCCACCAGAATCACCTTGGCAAGCGTCTTTGCCGGCGGTATAAGCACAGATCATAGTTTCTTTTACCGCATTACCATAGCCATACGAACTCGAGGAACAATTAGCTAAACTGACCACACTTACATTAACGTGCCGCAATTGCGTGGGTAGCGACGCAGAGCCAGATACGGTAGTGCCCCAGCCGGACACAGTAGCGGCGGCGCCATTGGCAGGCGCAGTATCAGCCAAACCAATTGCTTTGATGGTAGAGCTAAACGAAAGTGAACTTGCCAAACGGATAACGGCAATATCGTTCTGCATGGTGCTAGAACTGTAACCTTCATGATTTTTGTATGCCGAGACCTGCAGTAGTACACCGCCGGAGTTCCAGTATGATGAACCAGCGCGTACCTTCAATATAGAAGTGGAAACACCTTGTAAGCAGTGAGCAGCGGTTACAATAATGGTAGAGCTGTAAATTGAACCACCGCATGAATGTGAGCCCGAACGCTGCAATGATATTTGCCATGGATAGGAGCTGATCGTGGTGGCAGAACCGCCAACAATACGCCCATCTAACTGCGGCAGAAGGCCCTCAGGCTGAGGCGCACCCAGTACGCAGACAAACGCCGACAACACAATTACGAACTTCAACATTTTTATAAATACAGTTAGCAGTGTGTGGAAAGGCGTGAGCTTTTATAGTTTGGCCACAAAGTGTGGCCACATTTGACAGCTGCTGATTGGAATTGGCAAGGCTGGATGACGGCATACCTATGCATAAGTGAGTAAGTAAGCCTTTTCATTTTATCAATAAGATTTATAGGGAGGCTCTATGGAGTCAGGGTGTGCAAATAGGAATTTAATTATTTTATTATCGATCCAGTTGATATGATATGAAATGCTTGTAAATTATGCTTTAGGTTATAGTGAAACATATTTTATTTAGTATCACAATGCCATTTTTCTTAGTTTTATTTCTTATCAAAATACAGTTAGGTGGTTCACAAGGTCTCGTAAGTACCTAATTGACTTATGTCGTAAAGTTTTTAACGGCTAAATAAAAGTTTAGAGGAATTAAGACCACAACCAGCTATTTTAGCTGTGTGACATAATATGACTTGTGCGGTACCTTCCAAGTGGTTGAAAGCAGCTTTATTAAATTTCAAAGTATTCTCCATGATGATTAATACACTTTTGCATACGTTTGAATTAATCTTCGAAACAGCGACTGCGAGAAAGTTTATTTAAAGAGGTTTTACAGAAGAGAGAGAGAGAGAGATCGAGAGAGAAGAGGTACACTAGACAGGGCTAGTTTACTGGGGCGGCAACCCTTGTCGGGAAAAACCCGAGTCATTCCGGTAACGTAGAACCGGCTGCTATGGGAATGGCGCTTTTTACGCTTTCTCGCTCTTTCAGTGCGAGGAATCTTCAACTTTCCTCCACTAAGTCCACGGCGACCCTCTTTACCATCTGGACAAAGGAGGTCAAACTGCCTATCAAGGTAAAAGTCGCTGACACACCAATTCCGACGGTAAACAATCCCAAAATTTTGGGTGTAACCTTCGACAGTTTGCTCTCCTTCTCTGGCCACACAACTGCAATTGCCACTAAAGTTCAAAATCGCAACAAGGTCCTCAAATCGCTTACCGGCAGCACTTGGGGCAAAGACAAAGAATTGTTGCTATCGACATTTAAGGCAATTGGCCGGCCGGTTCTATGCTATGCTGCCATTCGGCTACCTCGTATTAAATTAAAAAAATAACAATAAAGAAAGTAAATTAAATTAAAATAAAGCAAATAAAATGCAAAATAACGAACTTAGTATCGCATGATTTTATTTTATCCTTTGGATTTTGCCGTCAGATGAAGAATATTTCATTGTGGCAATCATAGCTTTCTTCATACTTTCCTTGCTTCCGTCTATGCATGTATTATATATTATATTATTATATATATTATTATATATATTGCCAAATTAATTAATAACTAAGAAACACAAGCATAAAACACAAAGATAGATTCAATGCTTTCGATTTGTATTTCGGAAACTGCAGCAACGGGGTCCTCCAGTCACCTGTGGTTCAGCAGTACATACCTCTAAATTATTAGTAGATTCCTATTTAATATGACTTCAAGAACTTGCAAGTAAGAACTTGCAACTTCCCCTCACAATGAAATGCCATTTCGCTCTCTCACTTTCCCCTACTTTGCAAGTGTTTTGGGTACATGAACATTGATACTTCAACTAGATAATTTGTAACAATTTTTGCAAATTGTTTGCTTCATGAACATACCTTCATTTATTAACTAATTATTATAAAATTCTTGCCAAGCTGGTAATTTATAGTACATATAACCAAAAATCATCCATATATTGAATACTCACAAGAGGCAATAAAGTATCTAGGCGTAATGATTGATGCACGGCTCTGCTTTAAATCACATTTAGCAACTGTGGGTTCCAAAGCAGCGGCAGTCAACGGTGCTCTTACAAGAATTCTTCCAAATATAGGCGGACCGCAAGGCGCCAGAGGGCACCTCCTGGCAAGTGTGGTGGATTCAGTCATCTTATATGCTGCTCCTATATGGGCAGGAGCTAAGCTATCGAATGTTAGACCAGTAGCTCAAGTGCACCGACGAAATACACTAAGAGTCCCGTGCGCCTACAGGACCGTATCAGACGACGCGGTTTGTGTCATCGCTGGAAAGTTCCCAATAGATATACATACATACTTGTGCAGCAAATTGGACAACTTTATGACAGACAAGGAGTAAAGCCGACAACTGAAGCGAAAGCTGCAGAACGTCTGCATTCGTTAGTAAATTGGCAAATCAGATGGGACTCGTCTGTTAACGGACTATAGACTTATCCCCAAAATTGTCCAATGGGTGACCAGAAGGCGCGGAGACGTAGACCACTATTTAACCCAAATATTGAGCGGTCACGGGTGTTTCTTGGAGTTCTTCCTTCGCTTTCACATGGAGGACACTTCGTTCTATCCAAGCTGCTACAATGCAATAGAAAGCGCGGAGCACGTGTTCTTCTACTGCGATCGTTTCAACGAAGAACGCCGAACGCTTGAGTTAGTCTTGGGTGAACAGCTAAGGCCAGACAGCTTAATCAATAACATGTGTGCATCACATGACTGTTGGAACGCAGTTAAAAGTTTTGCAAAGAGGATAATGCTGCACCTGCAACGCGCGGAGTGGCTGCGCAAAACGCAGAGAAAAACAAATCAGCCCTGGACTTTCTACGAACTGACGTTTATTTGTCGGCGGTCGAGTCATGTGCTCACGACGGCATAAAACGGTACAAAATTATCGCAACATCTTCTTTGCTGCAGATGTAAAAGAAACTTCGATAGCGTATAACATCCATTCGCCCATGTGAGAGGAACCTGAGAGCATGCCACACATACCACTGGTATAACGGCACTGAGACATTAGAAGACGAGCCTATATCATGAAACTGGCTACAAATATGGTGGCCCATTTAATGGACACCGTTCTGGGCCTTCCCGAAGTTATGCAAGGTAGTTCCGGGAAGGGAGTCTCCCCAGAAGAGGAGGAGGGATTGTTTTAGTGGCTACACCATTCAACGCAGTTGACGATGGTCGCTGTAAGTGCGAAAAAAAAAATATTGAAATATTTGCAATGCAAAATAGAGTGTGCCTAAAAATTGGATTGCATGGCGCATTGACGTGCAATGTTTTTCGACAAGCCTTGCATACATTTAAGGCGATTTAATGGTACAGCAACGTCTAATTACTACGCTACGTTAGCACAAAGACCTGAGTGACTACCCTATCGACGTGCCATGCAAACAACTAATACCCGTGTGTATTATGCCTTAGAGCCCCGTGCTATCAATTTATGTATATCAGCCACAATTTTCTAAAGCATTTCTGTTCAAATCTTTTTAACTATGTTTGTATGTATGTATATATTATTTCAATACCAAAAAAAAAAATCATGAAACCATCACTGTAACTGGTCGGCATAATATATAGCTTCAGCGGTCACTTATCAGTCAATGAATAAGGTTATTAAAAACAAAAACAAAATGAATAACAAACTGTTTCCTACATCCATATGTAAGTATGTACTATATGTAGTATTTACTCAAAGCTTACTAAAATTCTTTATTGTGTGTTAGCTAGCTTTTTCCTGTTCAAGGCAGGTACACCTACATCTATATTTATAAGAAAATATCAGCAGAAATTCACTCCATATTTTTTCATTTATCGTCATGTCATATGAAGGCTTTGAATTGATCTTTTTAATGAATGTATGTAGTTTAGTTTTAGTTGTTTTTTTTATATATAATTTGTTGATGTTTTTTATCAGTAAACTATTAGCTTTAACGCGATAGGCTTTGCTGTACCCTACGTATGAAAAGAACGGCAGATCTGATGCATTAGAATTCGAGGCAGGAGTGTGTATGTATGTAGGCACACCGGAACTAAAAAATGTATTATATTTAAAGACTACACTGATTTTAAAATGCATCCAGAAGTCGAGTTTTTTTATACATAAAATTAGTTTTTAAAAATATGTTTGAAAAAAATAACCCCATTTTTGGTGGTATTTTTAAATCGATCCGACTCACGTAAATATTCTCAAATATTTTAGCGGAAGTCTAAAAATGCAATAAATGCTATTCTGAACTTTTGAGCGGTTAGACATTAATAGTAAAAATGTACATATAAGTGATTATTTAATATTGTTTTTACTGCATGTCGGGTAGCATTAACATTTTTTTTTTAAATATATCAACTCCAGCGCCACCATACTAGGTGAATATGAACCAAATCGGGTGAAGAATAAAATTTGTAGAAATACCTCAATTTTAGCGCCACCTAAACAAACGACATTAGCACCACCGACAAACAAATCCTATGGGAGCTTGAATATATGTAGAAGCTTTAACTCTTAGATGCGGCAGTCGATTTTGGGAATGACTTAAATTTCCACTTACCGACAGAAGAAATCTGATGAAGCTCTAAATACATAGACAATAAACCAATTTTCAAAGACTGTTCGGCTCAAAATTGAATCTTGCGTCTACTCCCAGCAAACATCACTTAGAGTAGCTTACAGTTTTGAAGCAAAGCTGGGTGTGTTTGATTTACAGTTTACCCACAACGAATTCTGCAGGAGTAGTAGTCGAAGAGACAGAGAGAGAATACTTTCCACACTTTCTACGCGAACCACCTAAACTTCGAAGAATGCGCTGCAGATTTTTGCTATAATACCGTCCAAGTAATGGAAAAACAACAATTGTATTGGGGAAATTTTTCATTCGTAGACATTACAATGTATTTCTATTGGACTTTTATTTTGTCGGGACAGACTAGCAAGTACAGCACTCAGACATAATTAAGTCCATTGTACTGTACTCGGATTCCCTTTTTAATTTTTTTCAAAACTATCCGACCTCCGAAGAAATCTGAGTAGATATTGAGGTGCCAAGGAGCCAAGGTTGTCGCTTCTTAATACATCAGTGCTAAAGACCTCAAACCTGATTCAAGCGAAGGCGGGACAGACGCACAGATAGTGGGTCGCCATCTCATCCTCCTACCTACCTTTCCATGTGCTTCGTCCATAGAAAGTGGCCGTCATCAGTCCAACCAGCAGCCGGACATAACAGCTAACATCAGTTTTGTCCATCTGCAGTCTCTCTCAGTCTGCCAAGCTCGCTTGTGGGCTAGAGTAACCCGTTTGCTAACCGTGGCTTTGATGGCTGCAGAAGGGAGTGTCAGAACGGGCTCCGGGCCAAAGAAGTTAGCCTCAGAACCCATTCTGGCTAAAAAGTCAGATCTCGTTACCCGCGATAACCACGTCTCCCGGCACCCATGTTGGCATCAGGCTATTAAGTCTGTGCACATAGTTCAGCCTGGATTTACAGGACTCAACTACCCTTGAAGTGGTTGGGGGCTGTCTAAGCTTATGAGCGCAGCTTGGCTGTCGCTACAGACACATACAGATTAGCCTCTCCACCTCTTTTCCACAACAAAGTTCATCGCGTTTTGAACAGCATACACCCCTCCGCTTGAAACACAGATGCATGCATTCCAAGAGCAAAATGCAGTTTTGTCCCGCTGGATTCCACGTAGACGCCAGAGTCGGAGCCGTGCTCGGTCCTGGAGCCAACCGTGAAAATGCGAAAACAGTGTTTTTCGCGCTCATTTTCTGAATTTGACCACAGTTGAGCCTCTGGCAGCACCACACTGTATCTCTTGTCAAGAACGACTCTGAATGGCATGGAGTCAAGGGGCATGGCAAGGATCGTGGGATCGAAGTCCATGCCTACTCTGTTGTCCAATGAGGTATAGGGGCCGTACCAATTCCCATTGTGTTTCAGCCTGCAGATGGCCTTCAAGGCCTCTCTTTGGATGAAAACGTCAAGTGGTGGTAGACTAATCAGGGCATCTAGTGCGTTGTAGTCTCGATAAGGTCCTCTTGACACCCACGAGAAGGAGTCTACTCATCCAGAACTCTGTTGCATAGGTGATAATAGGTCTTATCATAGCTGTGTAGATCCATAGGACCTTGCTAGGAGAAAGACCCCACGTTTTTTCAAAAACACCCTTGCACTGCCAGAAGGCTGTCAGTGCTATGGATTTCTTTGTTTCAAGGTTTGATTTCCAGAAGAGTTTACTATCGAGGATTACTCCAAGATATTTAATTTCCTTGGATAGCTAGATTGTGACTTCTTTTAGCTTAGGCAGAACGAGTACATCAAGCTTTCTCCATCTGGTGAAGAGGACAATGCCATTTGCAGATAGCCCATTCGCACAGCATCAAGTGTCAATCATATTCAGAGTTTTCTGCACTTTCCTGTAGATGTTCATAAACGAAGGGCCTATTACCAAACAGGCAACGCCGTCCGCATATGCTTGTGCATAGACTCCCGCTCAAAGACAAAGTCCACGTTTATCTAAAGCTCATAGTACAATAACAAGAAATGTATGAGTACACGTTTTGGTTGTTCAAAAACTATACCGAGTAGTAGTTAGCCACAAACCTATTCGGCTACGGTGGCGGCCGGCGGTTATTCCATTATTCGTCTGAAATAAATGTGCTGCGCTATATTTTTCATGGGCAAACTGATGATGGCCAAATAAAGGAAAAATTATTTGAACATTTAGGGGTTTTCGTTCAGGTTTATCCAACGCTTATACTTACTCCACTTCTAATAGTGGGCACTGGCTCGAATGAATTACTTTGCTCGCGTAAGAGATATGAGCTTTATGTGACCATAAAGTTGGTGCAGGTTATATTTTGATGATCTCACAAAGCTTTCTGTGCCCTACTCACCACGGTGAAGAGAATCTATCATTCTCGCTACGCTATGACTTGCACTCCAGAAATGATATGATCACACAAACCGCTTTTTGTCTAATGAATTATTCTCTTAGTTTGTAGAATAGGCACGTGGCTTTTGTTTTTGGGGATTTCCTTCTTGCTGATAACTTATCAATTTTTATTTTGTGACTTTCGAAAACTTCTTAAGAGGATATTTTATATATTTAAATTGAACATCTTGCCGTCATGCGTGCGGCTAGTTTTTTTGCATATAAGCACCTACACATATTTGCGCAATATTTAAAACTTATCTGCTAATAGGCTGTCATAAGTAACACTTGCCTTACGCAGATATTGTTAAATAAGCAAAATAATCCACTTAAAAACTAAGTATAAAAAAAACTAAACTCCAGCCTTTGGTTTTGTTGCAAATGTCTTCTTCCTTATATAAGTAAATTACTAGATAATGGAGCGATATCAAAGCTCATCACCTCCATCTATTACAGTGCGAACTTCTGGTGTATACCCATGTTTTAAAACCTCCGCCGAGAATACCGCCCAAAGAATATTCAAAGATTTTTGTGTTTTGAAATTATCTGAATCTTTGCGGAAATCTTCCAGAGACCATTACTTTCGCTTGGCTGAAAATACATCAGTCACAGGCCAGACCGAATCTAACGCAGGGCAGAAGGGTTGAGGCTGGGGCAACCGTTCACTTGTGGAAGACAAACTAGCGATAACTGAGTTGTATAACCGAGAGTTAAATGAGTGCCAAGATGTCTAAATCTTAGCCCAGCGAGAGCAGCTAAGGAGATGAGAAGATTCCACTCCATCCTCCAAACAGCTGACGCAAAAAGGACACGAAGTAATGCCGAGTCTCACAACATGCATACCGGACCAACAATATCCTGTAACCGAACCCACGAGATTCGAGAGCTGAAAAATTTAAAACTTCATAAGAGCCTTCGATGCTGCCGATCCACTCGTGGTCAGGATGATTTCGCGACTTTACAAGTTTGTGTATTTGCCCAGCGCTCGTTAAGTAGACGCGAAGCCCACTCTTCCAGAAGGAGACTGCATGTAGTCAAGGGGATCTTAACTTTCTCCTTTTGTAGAGAAATTATCTCGTAGTTCCCTTGCATAGCCAGCTTATCCACATCGCAGTTTTTTGCAATGTTTCTATGACCAGGTACCCAGAAGAGGATGCTATCGAAAGTAAAGTCAGGCTTTCCCGATCGTTTTCGAGTGCACTGTCATCGAGCCCAGTACATATTTACTTACGTAACAGTTCTTAGATAAGTAAGCAACCAATCTGCTGCTTCCTTGATTGCTTGGAACACACTGTAGTGGTCCGGTAACGTGAAAACTCCTCTGTCAAACCTTCCATCCAACTTCGACGTGTCTGCGAATACTGCCCATCGCCCTCTCCTCCCTTGTTAGAATGGGATTGGAGAATAATCTTCTTAGACTAAGCGAGGATGTACATTGATCAGTCGCCAAGGAGAGTGAGTCTAAAGTTCCTAAGAATACTTGAGTATGCGTAAGCGAGGTTGAGCTTCTCATGCTTTAACGTTGCGTACTGGTTATTAATTGGACAATAACAGACAGCTACATAATAGAAAACGTTTAGGTAGACACGCAAAAGCCTTGTTATTGTTGTATATTTAGTAAACTTTGCCCAGGTGTGGTAAACTGTTAACTTTTGTCTTCGAGTTTATATAGCAGAAGCAATACCAAACGACGGAATTCGGCTGGGTTGAACCCAAGGGTGGGAAGTTGTTGAATCAGTTAGTTTATATGGGAACTCGGTGGCATATGGGAAATGTATTTGACTAATTGTTTCGGGAATAAATCAACACAAGCGATTTAAGTTACGACGAAAATTTAATTATCGATCTCTATAATAGGCTATCTCTAATTCCCTCATAGCTGCTATAGCTACCTTGACCTCCTGTATGTATGTCGCCATTATGACTTTCCTTGCGGTGCGACTTCATCTTGGGGAACAAAGCGCTTGTGCTTCTAAGTAGGAAAAGTACAATTGCAAAATCAAATAAATCATGATAAATATCAGAGGTTAGGTTATTGTCACAAGGATAAGATGACTCACTTGGATGTGAATTCTAAGCAATAGATGTCAATTAAAATTCTTGACAGAAGTTACCATAAAAAACTAAACAAATTGAGGAGGGCATAAGTCGAAGAAAGCTACTCTGGCGCTGAAACAAATATATTTAAGTGCTTCCTTCTTGGATCTTGGCCGCCGCAGCCGAATGGGTTGGTGCGTGACTGTGGGTATGAAGCACCAAATGATAGAAAAAGTTTTATCTAATAACGGTAGCGACAGGAAATATCAAACCTCCGAGTGCATTTCTGCCATGAAAAAGCTGCTGATAAGAAACCATCTGCAGTTCGGGGGCAGCATACAACAGTGAGCCCCTTATTTGTTGAAAAACATTGGGACAAATAGAAGGAGGAGCTTGGCCAAACACCCAATAAAGGGTGTAAACGCCAAATGACGGCAAAATCCTGGCTGGCACTTCGGAGGTTCCCGGATTGGTGAACTATGCACTCCTGTCTACACTTGTCATTACAACGTTCACGATCCTCCTACCCTCAAGGGAAGAGTGGGAACGGGACGATGTAAGACAGGGCGAGTCTATCCATGTATACACAGATGGCTCAAAGCTCGAGCGGAGGGTGGGCGAAGGTGTATACTCTGAGCATCTGAGGATCTCCTTCAGTTTTCGGCTCTCCGACTACTGTAGTGTTTTTCAGGCTGAACTGATGGCAATAATGAAAGCCACGACACTGGTACAGTGTGATGCGATATCTGGAAATGACATCTACATTTTCACTGACTACCAGGCGGTGATAAAATCCCTCACAAAACAGTCGACAACCTCCAAGGTAGCCATGAAATGCCGTACATCTCTTAACGAGATGGCTGAGCTATTTCGCCTAAGGATAATATGGGTGCCTGGCCATCGCGACATTGAGGGTAACTGCAGAGCCGATGAACTAGCAAAACTCGACACCAAGTTGACCGATGAGTACATAAACAATGAAATAGGCATACCCTTACAAACATGTAAGCTACTTATCCTTGAAGAAATCGTAAGGAAAGCAAACGAAAGATGGCGTAATGAAGCCACCTGCAAAATCGCCCATCAACTGTGGCCGACTTTCAATGCTAAACGCACAAAATCTTTGCTAAGTCAAAATAAGCACAGTCTTAGCACACTGATTTCAGTCATAATGGGATATTGTCTAATAGGTAGGCACGTCCAAAGGATGAGTGTACAAGCACATGACTTCTGTAGAAGATGTCTTGAGGAGGGAGAGAAATTCATGCACCTTCTGTGCCATTGTCCTGCTCTCTCCAGACGGAGATTTGCTATTCTAGGCAGACAAGTTTTTAACAAATTGGAAGATCTTAGTTCTGCAGAAATAGGAGGTATTCTAAAATTTTTGAAAAGCACACGATGGTTTTAGGAGAAATAGGGAAAGCTCCCCACGCGGCATCACAATGGACTATGAGCTTGAATGTGTCCCACAGGACAACCGCTTCAACCTAAACTAACGCCAAATATACAAATATAGATATACATATAAGGACAAGGTGCTAATTCGAATGAGACATAAAACAGGTGGTTGAAAAATAGTCAATGAATTATTACAAAGACTTATATTGAATCAGAATTTTTTCTTTGTTTATATATATTTATCAATTATTTTCATTTACTCTTTCTTCGCTTCATCTTTTTCCTGATGCATGCCGTTTCTTATCTTTTCCTTATTAAAAGTAAATAAACAATTATTGAAGTGGTTGAATGTAGTACCAGCTAATCTAATTTTTGATTAATTTACTAAATAAAAATTTAGCATATCGAAGAAAGTAGACATAAAACCTATTTTTGTTAAGTGTCAGTAATTGAAAAAGCACAAATACAAAAAATACAAATTAAATGCGCACGTTCATACAAACACACGAGGGTGGCTAGCTGTGATTAAGTATTTATTTACAAATCCATAAGCAGTCTCAGACAAGCAGCGGGTGGAGATAATGAGTGTGGATGTATTGCCTTGGGGTAAGGCAAGTCCTTGAAAAACTCACAATGATCAGTGATTCCTACTGCTGCCTTCAAATAAGCATTTTGCCCTGATTCCATATCCCAGCGTCTGCCTCCAAACAACGTCTGCCTTGTAGCGAACGCTTGTCGCTGGGAAATACTATTCCTGCCACCACGAGGACAGGGACTCACGTTGTTACTGAAACCAGAACATCCAGTCATCTGCGCGGTAGCAATTAATCATCATCGTCATCAAACGTGATCGCACCTCGTTTCAGCATGATTTGCGTGAAAGTCACCAAAGTTGGTTGGCGAAGAAAAGCTATGCTGTGCCTGAACTTATATTGCCCGACCACCATGCGACGTACCGTGAGATTCCGGCCTGCATCGACATTAGCTACAGTGGGATCCGTATAATTGTACAGTCGCTAAAAAAAACGGCTCGTGTCGATTAGTGCAAATAAATATTGATAAAATTCAATTGTGCTGCATCAAAGGACATTTACAATATTGCGATAGGTGACGACAATCGGCTGCATGGGTATTTCAAGGCCAGTTAAAAATCAACCAATGTTGTTCGAGTAGGAATCACTTCGAAGCAAATGCTCGTTCGTTTTTTGGGAATGTTGGAACAAGCCGCCTTCGTGCCATCAAAACAATGTATGGGCTACCATTTACAATATTTACCAGAAGTGTTTGGAAAAATAAGAGAAACCAATCGCAGGAAACGAATCACACATCGTCTCCAACAAGTAAATTTTTGAGAGCTCTAAACATTGAATTAATGGGTTATGCGCAGCGCCGCCCTGATTTGGCAGCAGATCATCCATTCTTACTACCGCAAATTAAAAACAAAATGTGAGTTTAATGTTTTTCGACGGCTGAAGCAGCGGTTGATGCCTTAAAAAAATGTTTTTGAGGGCGCCATCTTTTTAATGAGCTAATGCGTTGGAAGTTACATCTCTAGCTGACTTCCAGTGAAAGCTTGGTGACATTCGGTTCAGTGGAAGCGAAGTTATTGTGTTTAAAGTGTCAGTATGTTCATGCCATCGGAACAAAAATGAGTTTCGATCAAAGAGCTAATATCAAATTTTGTTTTAAAAACGGTGAAACGTTTACCGAAACCTTTGAATTGATGGAAAAACTTTATGGCGATTATTGTCTATCTCGTGCCAGTGTTCATGAGTGCTTTACACGTTTCAGAGATGGTTGTGAGAACATAAATGACAATGAACATACGGGCCCCGCCCACAATCAGTAATCACCGAAAACTCCATTCTTTGTAAATTTATCAAAAATGAACCGAAATCATCGTTGAAATTCATGGAATTGGAGTTGAATATCTCCAAAACATCGATTTATCGCATTTTAACTGATCATTTGGGCTTACGAAAGGTCTATGCACGTTTCATTCCGAACAAATTAACTGAGGACCAAAAATTGCTCAGAATTCAACATTCAAAATACCTCATTAAAGGGGCGAAAAACGACGAGAACTTCCTTTACAACATTGTAATTGGTAATGAAACGTGGTGTTTCCAACATCAACCTGACACTAAGCGTCAAAGTGCCGAATGGAAGCCCGCAGACGAGCTACCACCCAAAAAATCGCGCTTGGAGAAGTCAAACATCAAGTCGATGGTAATTTGTTTTTACGATTCCAAGGAAATTGTCCACAAGGAGTTCGTGCCAATGGGCCAAACCGTCAATGCAATGTTCTATCTTGGCGTTTTGAAGCGTTTGTTGCAACGTAATCGACGAATTCTCCCTAAATGCCGCGAGGGAGGAGCTGGAGCTTATTGCATGATAATGCACCATCTCATCGATTCACTCTTGTGACTGATTTTTTGACTAGAAATCGCATTTCAATCATCAATCACTCACCGTATTCGCCTGATTTGGCTCCCTGTGACTTCTACCTATTCAGGAAATTGCATTTGGCCATGAAAGGAAAACGTTTTGCGTCCGTAGAGGCCATTCAAAAGGCTTGTACCGACATCCTGAAGGACATTCCGGTCGATGATCCAAAACACTCTTTCGAAAAGCTTTGAGCTCGCGCAAAACAGTGTATTGAGGCCAGATGGGACTATTTTGAATAAATAAACTCGAAGTTATCAGATCAAAGTTCCTGTCGTTTCAATTTTAGCTCAGTCTTGTTTATTTAGGACTTCACCTCGTAAACTCATTTTCGATTATAAATATTTAAATTTACTTGCCTAGCTCACAACATAATTAACCACCCTCGCAAAAACTTATAAGTATACACACATATGTATTGTCGCAATTCACTCTACTAACATTAAAATAAATCAAGTTTAGCAAACTTTCGATAGCGAGAACTGGAAATTTGGTTTAATATAAATTTCATACATATAAACATGTATCTGAAAATCATACTTTTATATTTACTAAATATTTGATTAGATTACAGTTCAATTGCGCTTCTACGTCATTCACATTTCAGAAAAACCGTGCGTACCTGTCAGATGTCTAATTTTTAACTGCGAAAGATAGTCACGAAAATTGAGGATATAATGTGACATATGACTCTATAAGGACGGACGTACTTTACTATGCTTCTTATCTGGAATGATTGCTTCAAGACTGCTTTGTGTTCAGCCCGTGCAGTGGTTGTACAGGGTGGTCGAATACAAGCACAGCCTTCTTCTTCTTCTTAATTGGCGCGATAACCGCTTACGCGATTTTGGCCGAGTTTAACAAAGCGCGCCAGTCGTTTCTTTCTCGTGCTAACCGGCGACAGTTGGACACACCAAGTGAAGCCAAGTCCTTCTTCACCTGATCTTTCCAACGCAGAGAAGGCCTTCCTCTTCTTCTGCTACCACTAGCGTAGTCGGTACCGTATCGAATACTTTCACAGCCGGAGTGTTTGTATCCATTTGGACGGCATGACCCACCCAACGTAGCCGCTGGATCTTTATTCGCTGCGCTATGTCTATGTCGTCGTAAGGCTCATACAGCTTATCGTTCCATCATCTGCGATATTCGCCGTTGCCAACGTGCAAGGGTCCAAAAATTTTCCGCAGAATCTTTCTCTCAAACGGATGTTGTCATCGCCAAGCTTCTGCACCATACGTTAGGACGGGCATGATGAGAGCCTTGTAGAGTGTTAGTTTTGTTCGTCGAGAGAGGACTTTCCTGCTCAGTTGCCTACTTAGTCCAAAGTAGCACTTGTTGGCAAGAGAGATTCTACGTTGGATTTCAAGGCTGACATTGTTATCGGTGTTAATCCTGCTTCCTAAATACACGAAGTCTTTTACAAGCTCGAAATTATAACTGCCAACAGGGATGTGGGTGCCGATACGCGAGTGCGCCGACTGTTTGTTTGAAGACAGGAGGTATTTCGTTTTGCCCTCGTTCACCACCAGACCCATTCGCTTTGCCTCTTTATCCAGTTTGGAGAAGGTAGAACTAACAGCGCGGTTGTTAAGACCGATGATATCGATATCATCGGCATACGCCAACAATTGTACGCTCTTATAAAATATTGTGGACGTTACCAAAGAATAATTCAAAGAGATCAGAGAGTTCAGATGCATATTTTTTTGTAAACAAATCGGGTAGATCACATTTTCAAGCAGTCAGTCCACTATTCAGCTACAGCTTATGACAGTAAACAGTTCCAAGTCAAAGAATTTTGCTTAGAAATATCGCGAGCAGTATCGACAAAACCTCACTCTGGCTTTAGAAGATATTTTAGCATAAAATAGTGGAATTATATGAAATTATATATTAAAATTATATTATATAAAGAAAAAATTGATTTGAATCTTTTTAATTGGAAGTGCGCCTTTTCACTGATAAAGGCGTCCGGCGAAAGACATGTTACGAGTATCGAAAGCATTAAAAGCTATAAGAACGATATCAAATAGCAGAGATAATAATATTAAATGTTTGCTATTATGGCATAGTCCTTCCATCAAGAGATAGCGCTTAAGTTTGTCCATTATCTGCGTTATTGTTGTTGTTCCCTTCTTGTGATATCAGTCACACCGGCCACTATATAAAACCGTTGCCGATTTTACACAATCAACAGTCAATTTTTGAAAATGTTTCGCTTTGTAGCCCTCTTCGCTTTGGTTAGCTTGGCTTGTGGTGCGTCCTTGCCAGACGAATTAGATGGACGTATTGTGAATGGTGTAGACACCACCATTTCAGCTCACCCTTACCAGGTGTCCTTGCAACTCAAGTCCGGTTCACACTTTTGCGGTGGCAGTATCGTCAGCTCTGAGTTCATCGTTACCGCCGCCCATTGCTTGCAAACGTATTCGGCATCACAAATCTACGTTCGTTTGGGTTCAACCTATTACAACAGTGGTGGCGAATTGGTTTCTGTAAAAGCATTCACTTACCATCCTGGCTACAATTCAAAGACCATGGTCAACGACATTGCTGTGATCCGCTTGTCTTCTCCAGTGGCAGAGTCCGCCAATATTAAATACATCAAATTGGCCGAAAAGACACCAGCAACTGGCACTTTGGCTGTAGTCACCGGTTGGGGTACTAAATGCTACCTTACTTGCATATCTTTGCCCACTACTCTCCAAGAGGTCGAAGTAGATATTGTTGATGAGGCGTCTTGCGCCTCTAGCACGTACAAGTATGGTTCGCAAATCCAGGAAACAATGGTTTGCGCTTATGCAGTGAGTAAGGATGCTTGCCAGGGTGACTCTGGTGGTCCATTGGTGGCTAACAGCCAATTGGTTGGTGTTGTATCATGGGGTTACGGCTGTGCCAGGACTGGCTACCCTGGTGTGTACTCTGATGTACCTTCACTACGCTCGTGGGTCGAGACTACCATGGCTAGCATGTCTTAAATCGATATTTTTCAGCAAATAAAGAATTTTTTCACAAAAAGCAAATATTAAAAAAAACTGTGTTTGAATTTTATTTCGACGATTAACCGGAAATATCTGACATGATGTTAGATCATTTACTCGTACTTTCAATGAGAGAGTCTAACATTTATGCTCTGACAAAACAAATGGTAATCTGCGAAGCGAATTCTTGCAATGAGAAGTCAGTAGAGCAAAATTAACATTTACACGTATTTGGTTTTTGCAAAGTCAAAATGAATAAAAGCAAACCAACAAAGGAACACAAAAAATAAGCAACAATAAATATGACAAAATAAATTAATTTTCGACTTATAAGCTTAAAAGCAGTCTCAGAGCAAAATAAATGGGTGAAATAATTGTCGACACAAAACCACATAATGGCACACAATTTGTCTCTTTCCGCACAAAGTTACTTTGGAGTATTTACTTTAACGATATTTTGTGGACACGAGGGAAATTCAATGATTGGGTAAAAATTTAAATAAGGAACAAATTTAATAAAAATAAATAAATATTATATTGTAATTAAAAAAAAAATTTAATAAAAAAAAGTTTTTTTTTTCCAACATAGCCTCTTTTTAGTTCGACACACTATTTTATCCAACGTTCGTTTCATCGATGGCCTCTCTTCATTCGACTGTTTGGGATCTACCCTTTTTAATACCAAAAAATTACTTCTACTACTTAATTTGCCGGCGGAAACATCTTGACATTCTTTGGCTATGATTCACTACGGGAAGTCCACTAGACTGTAGCTTAATCTCTGGTGGGTTGTCACCAATTCATGTTTTGTTAAGAAGCGAAATGCAATCGAACACCGCCAAACATTACTTTGAAGTGGTCAAGCGAATGCGTTTGTTGTTAATTCCGGCCATCTTATGAATAGATGCTTTATATCCAAATAGTCACAAGATATTGATATTGATAAAAATGTGATAAGTCCGTAGACTCATCAATACGAATACGTGCTTTGTCGAAACGCTCGGTGTCACCTGTGCTGTAAAGACTGCAACGAAATTGTGCTAGTGCCGGAAGATTCCGATCGTTGGTGGAGAGGCCTCGTGGTACGTTTCAAGCTTTTATTCATGACTGGTATGACATTAGTCAATAAATTAAAAAAGAAAATAAAATTTCATCCCGCACTGTTAAAATATTTCATGTAGGGCGATATCCAAACATTGAAAAGCGAACAAAATGTGGTTTCGATTGTAACCATTTTCCTCTTGATCAGCTCTCAAATATTGTGAGCATCCTCAAGGGGCAGTTTCCGTGGAGCATACATGCCGTAAGACTTGGAATTACTTCGAGCCCCTTTTACGTTAGCTGTATGGTGGGATCATCTCAGCACCTGCTCGCTCTCGCGGGAATAAAATTTAACTCCCACTTCTTTTCTGCGCCTGCTGACATAGTAGGTCTTGATTTCAAAAATCCGATGAACTTCATCAGCAGCATAAAACGGCTAACACAGCCGCAAATTAGTCACCGTTCATAGTTCACAAATACCCCCTACCCCTCTCCTTTTCGCCGTATCGTTTTCCTTCACCTCTTTTTCCCCCCCTTGCAATGGTATCACAAAGGATGAACCAAACTTCTTTCGTCTAAGTGGGCCCACTTTCTGGGCAACCATTACAACCTAACCTATTGATATGGGCATATATGTAAAGGGTGATCAACTTAGTGGTATCGGATTTTAAATTGAAATAAAAAAACGATCTTCATCGTTGTTTTTTATTACAATATTTTTGTGTAGAAGCATTCATGACATTTCCCTACAAGACAGCTGACTGTCATACAAGCACTCATATTATCATCACCACTATCCTCATCCAACTACACATTTTTCTTGTAGCCATGGGAAAGTTCTGATAGTTTCCCCTTGTCGGTGTGATATTCTATCTCTCTTTTACCAATAGCCATTTCTTATAACTGAAAAATATATCTACTATGCTCTAAAGGCAAGGCAACTTCTCCTTTTTGTTCTCAACAAGTAGTCAGCACAACTCCTAATTTGCGTTAAAAATTAACCAGATTGAGGAGTTTCGTTAAAGTCTTTTATTTAGAAATTATAAAATTTATATTTTACGGAGATTCGCACGAATTTTCAAGTTTTAGTCAAGCATCTAATCATTCGGCTATGGCGACCTAATAACAACAACAGCCAAATTCCACACTACAACTTTTTTCAGAGCAGCCACATTATAAGCATACAAATGAGTTGCCTTGGCGTTTAAAGTACAGTAGATATATTTTTCACTTACATGAAATTGCTATTGATAAAAGAGAGATAGAATTCACACCGAACAGGGGAAAAGAATATCAAATGAAATATTTGATTTCCCCATTAAAAAATGTTGTATATGCAATTCTGATAATGCGCATGTATTAGAGACTAATAAAATACTTGTAAATGTGTTGGGATTTTTGTCGAAAGTGCTCAGCACTGTCTTGTAGGGTTAATTTTTAAAGATAGTCCCCTTCAAATGTGAGCCGCAACTGTGCCGTAGTTCAATTGAAACTGGTTTATTCACAAAGCATTTAGACTTTTTATAGCCAAACAAATAAAAGTACCAAGGTGTGATATTACACGATCTTGGTGGCCAAACCACTGGTCCGAGACGAGATATAAATTGCTGACCGAAACGATGACGTCGTAAATCCATTGCTTCACGAGCTGAATGGAAATTAGCGTCGTCTTGTTGGAACCCAATTTTGTGAAGATCACGGGCTTCAATTTCAGGTATCCGGCATAAAAAGTCGTTTATCAAGGCGCGATAGCGTTCGCCATTCACTGTTGCTTGGCGCCAGCCTCATTGGGCCGATGATTCTTCTTCCATCTCATAGGCCGCACCAAACGGTTGTTTTCAATTGATGTAATGGCTGTTATTGAATGATTTCGGATTGCTCTTCAGCTCAAATATGGCAATTTTGTTTATTGACGTCGTCATTAAGCTAAAAATGGACTTCATCGCTGAACAAAATTCGGGTCCCAACAACAACAACAAGTTGTTGTTCTTCCGTGTCCTCGGCAAAGCTCTCATTTACAGCCTGTACATTCTCTTCTCTTCGGGCTGTACGGGGTCTACTAATTGGACGAGTATCATCCAATAATGTAAAATTATTATCAATTTTGTCGATGGTTTGCCGAATAGTGCGTTCGGTAGGACGGCTATGTACACCGCCTGAACGTGCGATGAACACTTTTCACAGAGCGTCGATTTTCGTAATACATATTTGTACAATTTATAAACGTGGTTGAAGCGTAAGTCTTTCCATGATGAAATGTCAATAAATACTGAAAAAATTATGTACGTAGTTTGACAGTAGTCATGCGTGATCTGTCAAAAAGACCCTATTTGAAAAAGTACCACCAATTTGATGACCTTTTACATATATATTATATATATATATGTATATATATATGTATATATTGATGTAGTTCCACAAATGGAGGGACCTACAGTTTCAAGCCGACTCCGAACGGCAGATATATTTATGAGGAGCTTTTTCATGGCAGAAATACACTCGGAGGTTTGCCATTGCCTGCCAAGGGGCGATCGCTATTAGAAAAATGTTTTTCTTAATTTTGGTGTTTCACCGAGACTCGAACCGACGTTCTCTCTGTGAATTCCGAATGGTAGTCACGCACCAATCCATTCGGCTACGGCGGCCGCCTTTTATATACTCGTATATATTTGTCCTAAACACTTTTATTTTGTACCGCTACAATTCGTTCTCATTATACATCTCGTTACAAAATTATAAACACACCACTATTTTTTTTATGAAAATATACTATAGTTCATACTACAACAAAAATTATGTAACGCAAAGTATGAAATTTTGCGAAAGATTGACTAATTGAATTTTTGTATAGCAAAACCAAGTTTGAAATGACAACGAAGCGCCGTTTGTTTTTGGGAATTTTTTTCGTTATTGGCGCTGGGCTTTTTCTTGCAAATTAGAGCAAATACTTTGGGCAATAAAACTGCAATGAGCAATAAAACTGCAACGGGCAATAAAGCTGCATACGAAGAGTTGTGATAAAAAATTGGTTGATTAATATGATTTTTATTGTAGTATAAACTATATTTTTATAAATAAAAAATAAAAAGAATTATATAAAAAGTAAATAAATGGCCAAACTTTGCCATATGTCGCGCTGCTATTATTGTCAACACAGGTGATTGTACTCAGTTTTATATTGGCGTGCCTTCTTAGTGAATCAAAAACAAAAACAAAAAATAAAAAATAAAAATAATAGCCAGTTGTCCAGTGTAAGAAACAATAAAAGTGCAGTTAAAAAATAAAATTAAATTAAATTTGGCAGTCTTGCCGAGATTTAATACAATTAATTTATGCAAATACAGAGTCTTTCAAGTTTCTTTTTTAAATTCAAATTTAATACATTTTTTGTCGTTTCTTTTGGTGTAATTTCCGATGTAATTTAGATATAATTGGGTCTCGTTTTCCGCGTCGCAAATTACCTTTCAATTCAATTGAGTACGGGTTCATCAATTATTGCTGGTTTATTCACATGAACTCTATCTTTGATTTAGCCGCACATCAAATAGTCTCAAGGCGTAAAATAACCCAATATTGGCGACCAAATTGGTGCAGAATTTCGTGAAATTATTCTTAATGAAAACTTCATTTGCAATACATCGACTGCTTCGTTGGCTGTGTGGCCATCGCCATCAAGTTGTGATCATCCATACCATATCAACATTAGGCTGTCTCGTATGAGACCCATTTTCATCGCCAGCAACCATACGCACCAAAAAATGGGTAAATTTCATTGTTCTCATATTGAGAAAACCACCAGATAGCATTAAGAGAATGGCATTAGACTGGAACCCGCAAGGGAGCAGAGGTCGCGGCCGACCAAAAAACACTTGGAGAAGGTCGATGCTTCGCGAACTGCCAGATGCCGAAATTTCATGGGACGGTATAAAAACAACAGTAGACAGAACCGTGTCTGATGGAAGAGTCTTGTCGAGGCCCTATGCTCCCGAGAGGAGTGAACAAAAAAAAAAAAGGTAGCACATACTATATGTACTTTTTCAACTGCCTGCTCCAACTTTTCATGCCGTAGTTGATCGCATTTTCTTGGTTCACATTAAAAATTTATAAAATACTATATTTACCGGAGGAATGGAAGTATCATACTTTATGTTATGTTCAAGACCCAGTGAAGAAACTCATTTGAGTTTAAGTTGAGAGCGTCTCTCCTTTCAATAAGAGAAACGCTTGCCTCTTCTTGAGAAAGCTGGTATTCTTCACTGGAGGAACTGTTGAGAATTTGACGTTAAAGGTTTGCGAGGTACGCTACTTTCCAGATTGAACTTCTGTTAGGTATTTGAACGAGCTCCTACTCCTCCTATTTGTGGCGCGCGTCTTCATATTGCTCCACAAATGGAGGGACCTACACTTTTAAGCCGACTCCGAACGGCAGATATTTTTATGAGGAGCTTTTCATGACAGAAATACACTCGGACGTTTGCCCTTGTCTGCCGAGGGGCGACCGCTATTCGAAACAACTTTTTTTATAATTTTGTTGTTTCATGCACGGAGATTGGAACCTACGCACTCCCGAATGGTAGTCAATCTTAGACGTTAAATGTAGAATAATTCATCTCTTTGCGTTCAGATGCATATTTTTTTGTAAACAAATTGGGTAGCTGTAGGTTGTAAACGAATTGGGTAATTTCAGCTACAGCTTATGACAGTAAACAGTTCCAAGTCAAAGAATTTTGCTTAGAAATATCGCGAGCAGTATCGACAAAACCTCACTCTGGCATTAGAAGATATTTTAGCATAAAATAGTCTGAAAGATTGTCACCACAACAATGACTACATAACTTAGTGGAATTATATGAAATTATATATTAAAATTATATTATATAAAGAAAAAATTGATTTGAATCTTTTTAATTGGAAGTGCGTCTTTTCACTGATAAAGGCGTCCGGCGAAAGACATGTTACGAGTATCGAAAGCATTAAAAGCTATAAGAACGATATCAAATAGCAGAGATAATAATATCAAATGTTTGCTGTTATGGCATAGTCCTTCCATCAAGAGATAGCGCTTAAGTTTGTCCATTATCTGCGTTATTGTTGTTGTTCCCTTCTTGTGATATCAGTCGCACCGGCCGCTATATAAAACCGTTGCCGATTTTACACAATCAACAGTCAATTTTTGAAAATGTTTCGCTTTGTAGCCCTCTTCGCTTTGGTTAGCTTGGCTTGTGGTGCGTCCTTGCCAGACGAATTAGATGGACGTATTGTAAATGGTGTAGACACCACCATTTCAGCTCACCCTTACCAGGTGTCCTTGCAACTCAAGTCCGGTTCACACTTTTGCGGTGGCAGTATCGTCAGCTCTGAGTTCATCGTTACCGCCGCCCATTGCTTGCAAACGTATTCGGCATCACAAATCTACGTTCGTTTGGGTTCAACCTATTACAACAGTGGTGGCGAATTGGTTTCTGTAAAATCATTCACTTACCATCCTGGCTACAATTCAAAGACCATGGTCAACGACATTGCTGTGATCCGCTTGTCTTCTCCAGTGGCAGAGTCCGCCAATATTAAATACATCAAATTGGCCGAAAAGACACCAGAAACTGGCACTTTGGCTGTAGTCACCGGTTGGGGTACTAAATGCTACCTTACTTGCATATCTTTGCCCACTACTCTCCAAGAGGTCGAAGTAGATATTGTTGATGAGGCGGCTTGCGCCTCTAGCACGTACAAGTATGGTTCGCAAATCCAGGAAACAATGGTTTGCGCTTATGCAGTGAGTAAGGATGCTTGCCAGGGTGACTCTGGTGGTCCATTGGTGGCTAACAGCCAATTGGTTGGTGTTGTATCATGGGGTTACGGCTGTGCCAGGACTGGCTACCCTGGTGTGTACTCTGATGTACCTTCACTACGCTCGTGGGTCGAGTCTACCATGGCTAGCATGGCTTAAATCGATCATTTTCAGCAAATAAAGAATTTTTTCACAAAAAGCAAATATTAAAAAAAAAAACTGTGTTTGAATTTTATTTCGACGATTAACCGGAAATATCTGACGTGATGTTAGATCATTTACTCGTACTCTCAATGAGAGAGTCTAACATTTATGCTCTGACAAAACAAATGGTAATCTGCGAAGCGAATTCTTGCAATGAGAAGTCAGTAGAGCAAAATTAACATTTACACGTATTTGGTTTTTGCAAAGTCAAAATGAATAAAAGCAAACCAACAAAGGAACACAAAAAAAATAGACCACTATTATATAAAAAAAATAATAATTGGCGCTTACACTTCTGTTCGTTTTTTTGTCCTCCTCCTATTTGTGGCATGCGTCTTGATGTTCTTCCACAAATGGGTAGTCGTACAGTTTTAGGCCGACTGCGAATGGCAAGTAATTTTTATGAAAAGCTTTTTCACGGCAGAAATACATTCGGAGGTTTGCCATTGCCTGCCGGCGGGCGATCGCTATTCGAAAAAAGTTTTCTATTATTTGATGTTCATGAAGGATATTCGAACCTCCACTCACCTAAATAGCAGTCACGCACTAACGCTTTCGGCTACGGTGACCACCGTATATACATATGAATCCGTTTTAATTGAGACCAAATGAAGAACTGTTACTTAAGCGTGATTTTGCTTGCACCTCATTTAGCCTTGTATTAAAGGGTCTTTCAAAAATGCGCTTAGATGTTGTTTTAAAATAAACCATGTAAAAATGTAGATTCTTTCAGGTTTCACTATTTTATATTCAAAACAAGGTCCTTAGCAATTATATGTGAAAAATTACATCGTTTAAATGTCCACCATGAGCTCGTCTACGGGTAAATTTCTCCAAACAGTCGACTCATAATTGTTGAAAACGTCGAGATATCGATGTTGAAGGTTGTTCAGCAGTACTTTGTGCTACAGAACGCCAAATTTTTGGTCTACCCGTCTTCTTATATCCTTAACAAAACCAGTTTTTTTAAATTTTTTCACCAGCATTTGAATTCTCGACTCATTTGGACGATTATTTCCACAAAAAAATAACGAATTTTGCACTATGCTGTAGTAGGAGTTATTCACTACTGACATCTGTGCGTCTATTTTGAAAGGTCCTTTACCTACACTCTTACACGGAATCTTGAGTCCAAGTTCGGTAAAGTTATAATTCGATATTTGCTAACTCAGTAAACTTTCAAAGTTTGCATGCATTTGTTTTTCGCTCTTTCTCGGCCGCAAATAAGCATAATAAATATGACAAAATAAATTAATTTTCGACTTATAAGCTTAAAAGCAGTCTCAGAGCAAAACAAATGGGTGAAATAATTGTCGACAACGATATTTTGTGGACCCGAGGGAAATTCAATGATTGGGTGAAAATTTAAATAAGGAACAAATTTATTTTTATTATAATTAAAAAAAAAATTTTAATAAAAAAAGCTTTTTTTCCAACATAGCCTCTTTTTAGTTCGACACACTATTTTATCCAACGTTCGTTTCATCGATGGCCTCTCTTCATTCGACTGTTCGGGATCTACCCTTTTTAATACCAAAACATTACTTCTACTATTTCATTTGCCGGCGGAAACATCTTGACATTCTTTGGCTATGATTCACTACGGGAAGTCCACTAGACTGTAGCTTAATCTCTGGTGGGTTGTCACCAATTCATGTTTTGTTAAGAAGCGAAATGCAATCGAACACCGCCAAACATTACTTTGAAGTAGTCAAGCGAATGCGTTTGTTGTTAATTACAGCGGCCATCTTATGAATAGATACTTTATATCCAAATAGTCGCAAAATATTGAAAATGTGATAAGTCCGTAGAGTCAAGAATATGAGTACGTGCTTGCCGAAACGCCCGGTGTCACCTGTGCTGTAAAGACTGCAACGAAATTGTGCTAGTGCCGGAAGATTCCGATCGTTGGTGGAGAGGCCTCGTAGTACGTTTCAAGCTTTTATTCATGACTGGGCAATATCAGTTAGTGCTTGCAATGCAACTCTAGCCGACTCAAACGAGCTTTGCTGATTAGATAATAAAGTCCAATATATTCAAATACGTTCACCGAATATATTTCGATACCACAGTCGCTGCAGCAAATACATCTACATATCTGCCTCTGCTGTTTTAGAAAGACTATGCGTTAGTTCACCTGGAATAAGGAAATCACTGCTACGCATAGTTGAAATCGTACAAAAGTGCTTAAGTGTACAGATACCTGTAAACGGCCATATTTTCCCTGATTTTCATTAAAATTATTTAAAATGATGAAGTAAACATTTTTTTTTTCAAACTTTGCATACAGTTTATTTATACATTAAAATAATATAAATTTTTTGAAACCAAAAATTTGCTTGTTTATTAATGTTATAATTTCTATGTATATGAATTAAAAACAAATGGAAAAAAAATCGCGGAATAAAATGCTTAAAAAAATGAATTTTGGGGCGAATTTTTGTACTATTTTTGCTTCAAAAAACTTTTTTTATAAAAAAATTTCCGAAAACTTGAAACACCAAGAAAGTAATATCATAAAAAAGATGTGTGCACAATTTTATGGAGATTGCTTAATAACTTTTCGAGTTATCGTGTACGCCAATTCAAAAAATATAGTTTTGAGAAAAAGGCGTCTAAAGTCGGCAACGTAACTATACCTCTCCCAGCGCTCGAACGCAAAGAATAGAGTCGTCACGGTTGACGATCTATAATAGAAGAAATACTTAAATTTACGTTCTAAATTTTTTTGACATATTCTTAAAAGATTATTTTAACATTTTTTGAAAAAAAAAATTTTTTTTTCGAAATTTTACAGTTATCTGTCCTCTTAAGTGGGTATAGGGCCAATAAAAATACGTTCCTTTCAGCACAATATATATATATTTACGATCAACTATGGGAGATTCTTTAGAGCTTGTATTATTTATGCATTACTTAGCTAATGCCACTTATTTACGATTCCCATCCACTCCACTGGCATGCTGATAAAGCAGACATTTTTATGCATTTCAATGTTTAGGCTGCTGACGCAAATTTTCCCACTATAAAAGTGCATAGCCGATGTCTGCTGCCATCAGTAAAGTATTATAATGTTACGCTTCGTAATTATTATTTGCGCACTCCTCAGCCTCGCATTTGGTGCATATATGTCGCCTCATCTGGATGGACGTATCGTGGGCGGCAAGGCTACGACTATTGAAGAACATCCCTATCAAGTTTCAATCTCCACCAAGTTGGGCGGTCACTTTTGTGGCGGCAGTCTTATTAGTGAAAATATTGTTGTTACTGCTGCCCATTGTTTGCAGAGTTTCAAGGCTTCGAGTATCCGTATACGCGCCGGTTCCACGAACAATAAAAAGGGTGGTGAATTGGTGAAGGTGGCAGCTGTGAAATATCATCCCAACTATAATGCCTCAACCATAGAGAATGATGTTGGCATATTAAAACTTGCTACAGCTATACAAAAAACGGAGAGTGTAGGATACATAGAATTGTCTCAGACGTCACCGGCTACCGGCATATCAGCCGTAGTGACGGGTTGGGGTACCAAATGTTTTGCCTACTGCTTAATACCGCCTACCACTTTGCAAGCCGTCGAGCTGGAGATTGTACAACGTGCAGATTGCGCTTCGAATACTTACAAGTATGGCGATCTAATCAAGGAGTCGATGTTGTGTGCCTATGCGTTGAAGAAGGACTCGTGCCAGGGCGATTCGGGTGGTCCATTGGTTGCTGAGGGAAAACTGGTCGGCATCGTTTCATGGGGTTATGCCTGTGCTAAAAAGGGTTACCCTGGTGTATACAGTGATGTCGCCTCGTTGCGCGGTTGGATATTGGAGGCGATCGCCGAAATTTAAAGGTGTTTTTATACAAGAAAGTTTGCGGAAAGCGTTTAAAATCTTCAAATGAAGTTAACTGAAGAAATGCATTTTTATTTTAGTGGCAAATGATAGCTAAGGCACTGGCCTTCTTGTGGTCAGTATTAGACGTCTGCAGGGCATCACTTCATAGCAGACTTTGTATGGGCAGGAGTGGGGAAGGAACACAAGCGCATATGTACGTTCATAATATAATTGGCGCTTGAACCCTTTGTTTGGCTATTTGGCCGAGCTTGTCCCCTTATTTGTGGTGTAGGTAGGCAGGTGAAATGGTTGAAGTGCTAGTCTGGTATTCCTCAAGTAACACTGAAGCGCTGTTTTGATACCATTATGAGACCTCCCACAGACAGATATCTACAGCCAGCCAGAGCTGTTAATATAATGGAGAAGATTGATGGGATTTTGGTTGGCGCACTGCCCCAGGCTGTCGAAGAAAGGAGCACCCAGTGACCTTAATCGTCTAGCTGCCAAGCCCGCACGTTTAGAAAGAAAGTGCTCCACAGTCTCCTTCTCTGAAAGGTCCCCACAGCTTTTGCAAAGAGGGTTAAATGGTAACCCTAGCTTTTACGCGTGTGTGCCGATCGTCTGTGAGCGGTAAACACAGCTAGGAGTTTGGAAATTGAATGGCGAGTAGTCCCCAGAACTTTCTGAGTCCTTCGTATATTGTCAAAGGGAAATAATTTGTGCAGTTCCCCTTTAATAACTGTCAGGCGGATGCTGATGACCGGGTCGGACGTCTCTGAGGCCAATTCAGTCCCCTTCCTGGCAAGCTCATCAGCAATTTCATTTCCCTCTATGTTCCTATGTCCTGGAACCCAGATCAGACAAATGTTACTTGCACACTCAAGATATTTGATCTCCTCCTTACAGGAGTTTACTAATTTCGTTCTGCACCATGGCGTCGCCAGAGCCTTCATCGCGGCTTGACTATCAGAGAAAATGTTAATATCTCCCTCGCTCCCGCGTTTCTAAGCATTTTGCATGCCTGCAGGATCGCAAAGACTTCTGCTTGAAAAACACTAGCAGTAGTTGGCAGCTTAAAGGCGATAGATAAATTGGCTGATTTTGAGAAAACCCCTGCTCCGACTCCCGATTCCATCTTCGAGCCGTCAGTGAAGACAGAGGTGGAAGCTTCGGTGTGCTTCTTGAAGTTTTCCCACTAATTGTAGGGATCTACTGTTTCATACCGACTTCGAACGGCAGATAGTTTTTAATGAGGAGCTTTTTCATGACAGAATGCACTCAGAGGCTTACCATTGCCTGCCGGGGGACGACTGTTATTATTTTTCTTTGCTGCTCTCATTTTGCTGTTTCATGTCCGGTGCTTCGAATAGTAGTCACGCACCAACTCATTCCAGCGGCTACAGCGGCCGCTAGGTAGAGATTAAATAGATATAGATATAAATAATGCATATAAAACAGGTGTCTGATTTGTGGTTTGATTTGCGCTACGTAATCGTTTATCATAAATTATGGGCGTTTGAAATTTCTTGGTCAACGTTATAGGTATATTTACCGTTATTCTTGAAAGATTAAATTGTGCGTTCGTTTTCTTCTGCTCGCCAAGACCTCAATGCCTACTATGAAGCTTGAAAAATTTAAAAATAAATGTAAGTGCCAGTTTTTTTTCAATTAGCGTTCGCCCTCCACAGAAATTAGCAAGTGGCCGAGTGAATTTCTCACATGAAATAGAGGTTCTTATAAAAATAGGTTATTTCATTAATTGTTAGAGGAAAGTTTATAGATACCCTGTACGATCTAATGCAGGGATATCTGAACGTAGTTGTTCGATGGGCAGCAGATTGCGGCTTATCGGTGAATCCTCTTAAGACGGAGCTCGTCCTATTTACGAGGAAATATAAAATACCCAGAGCTCAACTCCCCTCGATGGGGGGCGCTCCGCTGGTGCTTTCTGACAAGGTGAAGTACCTAGGTCTAATCCTTGACAGCAAGCTGACGTGGAAGCCCAACATTGAGGAGAGAGTAAGGAAGGCAACAAACGCCTTGTATGGGTGCAAAGGCGCAATTGGCAAAAGGTGGGGCCTCTCGCCTAGAGTTGTATTCTGGCTCTACAACACCATAATAAAGCCAATTTTGTTATATGGAGTCACTGTCTGGTGGAACTCACTGGAGAGGACGACATCAGTTAAAAAGCTAGAGAGAGTCCAGAGGTCTGCTCTCATTGGGATCAGTGGGGCGCTTCGAACTACTCCTACTCTGGCGCTTAATGTAATGTTAAATGTGGTACGTATAGACATCGCAGGCAGAATTGCCGCTGCTCGTACCGCAATCAGACTGAGGGGCTTGTGCTATAAGCTCAACCTCACATATGGGCACTCAAGCATCCTCAGAAACTTTGAGTTCATCCCCTCGTCGACGGACCAGTGTGTGCCTTCGCTAAGTCCAAGCGGAACTTTCTCCACCTATATTCCACCAAGGGAGGAGTGGAGCGGGGGCAACACCTGGGGACAGGGCCTCGTTAACCTGTTCACGGATGGCTCGAAGTTAGATGGTAGGGTTGGAGGAGGAGTATTCTGCAAAGAGCTCCCCATCAAACTCAAATTCAGGCTACCGGATCACTGTAGTGTGTTCCAAGCAGAGGTGGCCGCAATTAAAGAAGCAGCTGACTGGCTACTTACTTGCGTAATAACTGCTAAAAAGGTAAATATTTACTCCGATAGCCAAGCGGCCATTAGGGCTCTAGGCTCTATTATGGTGCATTCGAAGCTGGTCAGGGAATGCCTGGCCTCACTCTCAATTGCATCAGAATTCTTCGATATCAAGATAATTTGGGTACCTGGTCACAGTGACATTGCAGGAAACTGCGAAGCCGACGAGCTGGCCAGACAGGGGACCTGTGAGGCAATGTGTCCGCGAAAGGAGAGGATCGGGATCCCCTTGACAACCTGCGCTCTACTCCTGGAAGGATGGGCTATGCACCAACTCAGCGCACGCTGGGCAAGTACACGAACGTGTAGGGTCGCGAAGTCCTTCTGGCCACGTTTGGATAGGAGGCGCTCGAGGGATATCCTGGGGATGACAAAATGTCATCTCTCAAATTTCGTGGGCATCATCACGGGGCACTGTTCGCGAGGTACACATGCCGTGAGACTCGGAATTACTTCGAGTCCTTTTTGCGTCAGCTGTATGGAGGATGAGGTGGAATCATCTCAGGACCTGCTCCTAATCTGCCCAGCCTTCGCGGGACTAAGATTCAAATATCTTGGTTCTCACTTCTTTTCTGCGCCTGCTGATATAGCAGGTGTTGATAACAAAAATCTGATGAACTACATCAGCAGCATAATGAGGTTAACACAACCGCGAACTAACCCCCATTTTTGGTGCATAAGCTCGGCCAAATGTTTGGCAAAAGAAGTGTGATCTAACTGTATTTAAATCATCGTTTTATTACTTATAAGACCACGTTTCCAAATCCGTTTTATCAGCAGTTTCCTAAAAGTTCTACAACGTCATGTATGGCTTCTATACCAGATGAATCCAGTGGGCGTATTGTTGGCGGTGAGGATACCTCTATTGAAGCGCATCCTTACCAAGTTTCGTTATGGTTAATTGACGGGGGAATGCACTTCTGTGGTTGCAGTCTAGTTAGTGAAGATATCGTCGTGACAGCAGCGCATTGTTTACTCGGCTTTGAACCATCAGATATGCTTGTGCTCTATCAGGAGTGGTAGCCTCTTAGTTGAGGTGACTCCTTTGAAATATCATGAAGGTTTCAACGGCAAAACTGCACTCAATGATATTGCAGTCTTACGTTTGGCGCAAAAAGTGACGCAATCAGAAAGTATCTATCAGCGACTGGCACTCAGGCTGTGGTGTCCGGTTGGGGTACTAAATGTGCCAGTCTTTGAATATTAACAGCAAGGCGGTTGATATAGACGTTTTATAAGAGCGTACAATTGTTGGCGTATGCCGATGATATCGAGATCATCAGCCTTAACAACCGTGCTGTTAGTTCTGCCCTCTCCAAACTGGATAAAGAGGCAAAGCGAATGTGTCTGGTGGTGAACGAGGACAAAACGAAGTATCTCCTGTCATCAAACAAACAGTCCGCGCACGCGCGTATCGGCACCCACGTCACTGTTGACAGTTATGATTTCGAGGTTGTAAAGGACTTCGTATACTTAGGAACCATCATTAACACCGTAGAATCCAACGTAGAATCTCTCTTGCCAACAAGTGCTACTTTGGACTAAGTAGGCAACTGAGCAGTAAAGTCCTCTCTCGCCGAACAAAACTAACAATCTACAAGGCTCTCATCATGCCCGTCCTAATATATGGCGCAGAAGCAAGGACGATGACAACGACGATGAAGCGACGCTTGGAGTGTTTGAGAGAAAGATTCTGCGGAAGATTTTTGGACCCTTGCACGTTGGCAACGGCGAATATCGCAGACGATGGAACGATGAGCTGTATGAGCTTTACGACGACATAGACATAGCGCAGAGTATAAAGATCCAGCGGCTACGTTGGGTGGGTCATGTCGTCCGAATGGATACAAACACTCCGGCTTTGAAAGTATTCGATACGGTACCGAATACGCTAGTGGTAGCAGAGAAAGGGGAAGGCCTCCTCTGCGTTGGAAAGATCAGGTGGAGAAGGACTTGGCTTCACTTGGTGTGTCCAACTGGCGTCGGTTAGCACGAGAAAGAAACGACTGGCGCTCTTTGTTAAACTCGGACAAAATCGCGTAAGCGGTTATCGCGCCAATTAAGAAGAAGAAGAAGGTTGATGTAGACATTGTACAACGCGAAGATTGGCCTTCGGACCCTTATAAGTATGGGGATCAAATTATGGAGTCGATGGTTTGTGCTTATGCATTGAAGAAGGATGCCTGCAATGGCGACGGTGTACTAGTTGGTGTTGTTTCGTGGGCAGAAAGCTGTGCAAAGAAAGATTACCCGGGTGCGTATGCTAGCGTGCCGCCAGAGCTACGCCAGTGGATATTGAATGCTGTGGCAGAGTTGTAAAGAAAAAATGCGTGCAAATGTTTGATATATGGTAAAGTCGCGTATTTCATAATAAATAAAAGACAACAGAAAAAAGTTTCTGTAGTCAAGGTGGCTAAAACGTTAATAAAAATTTTGGAGGAATAATGTATTTGACTGGTTTAAGTTAGCGGCGAGAAATATAAGCCTATTGGGGACATTTTTTTTGGCGGGATAATAGTCGCGTACTATATAAGTATATAATTGGCGCTTAACACTTTTTAGGTGTTTTACCGAGCTGCTCCCCCTATTTGTGGTGCGCGTCTTGATGTTTTTCCACAAATAGAGTACAGTTTTAAGCCGACTACGAACGGCGATATTCTTTATTAGTAGCTTTTTCATGGCAGAAATACACACGGACGTTTGCCATTGCCTGCCGAGGAGTGGCCGTTATTGGATTAACACTTCTTTCTATCAAACTTGGGCACTTCCGAATGATAGTAACGCACCACTTGCAAACAAACAAATTAATTTTTGGCGAATCTTTTGTTTTTTGTCGGCCAACTAGCAAGTACATACAACACTCAGACAACATTAGGTCCGCTGTACTGCAATCGGGTTCTCTTCTTAATTTTCTTTAAGTCTACTCGACCTCCGAAGAAATCTGAGTGGATCTTGTGGTGCCAAGGAGCCAAGATGGCCGCTTCTTAACACATCACTACCAAAGACCTCAAGCCCGATTCGAGGGAAGGCCCGACAGACGAACAGAAAGTGGTCCGTCGACTCATCCTCCTCTCCACATGCTGGACAGAATGTACTGTCTAAGATGTCTACCTTTTCCATCTGCTTTGCCCATAGAAAGTCGCCCGTCATCAGTCCAACCAGCTGCCTACAATCCCTTTTGCTTAATGACAGTCGATCGGACATGACAGGTAAAATCAATTTTGTCCATCTACAGCCTCTCTCATCCTGCCAAGCTCGCTTGTGGGTTGACTTTGATAGCTGCTAGCTCCTAGCTAAAGAGTCAGAGGTCTCGTTACCCGCGTTACCCACGTGTTCCGGAACCTATATTAGCATCAGGATATTAGGTCTACCGACATAGTTCAGCCTGGATTTACAGCACTCAGCTACCCTTCGAGTGTTTGGAGGGCTGTCTAAGGCCATGAGGCAACTTTGCTGACGCTTCAGACACATACAGATCTGCCTCTCCACCTGTTTTCCACAACAAAGTTCATTGATTTTTGAACAGCATACACCTCCGCTCGAAACACAGACTCCGCGTACATTCCAAGAAAAAAGTGTACAGGGTCCGGCACTCGATGTGTTACCAACTTCGGACCGTCGCGCAGCTCATGCACGAGCATCTAAAAGATTCACCAGTCTCGAGGCGCTGAAAAAGGCCATTGTCCGCGACCAAAATACCTGTAAGTCACATTCGGGCAGCTTGCGATTCGTTTTTGGACCGTCTCAAGGCCATAGTCAAGGCAAAAGATGGTCATATCAAGCAAAAGTAAATTGATTCTTAATTTTGTATTATTTTCACACATTTTTTACTTTAAACTGAATAATAGTAATTTTAGAAACTAAACGTATGACCTTTTTAATTGGTTACAAACTCAGCTTATATGACTTCTTCTATTTGCTTTGCAAGTGGATAATTTTCCGTTCGATAACTTTTTTGCTTTTACTTCTCTTTGAGAGAGAATTTGTGCTTACGCTCTTGATTTGATACAATAGATATTTTTCGCTATTTGAATTTTGTAAGGTTTGGAACCTTAATTTATGTTCATTGTTGTACAATGAATTAATGAATCAATATTTTTCTTAAAAAGTAACGAAAAAAATTGGCATGGAAAATTTTGCGAATATCGAAAACTGCTAAGTCAATTATGTGAGCACAGGTGCATGTTTGTATGTTCAGCCTATAACAGAAACTAACTACAGGCATTGTATGCACGTAATCAACTATATGAATCGCTAGCAACAATAATGTGTCTAACCCGGAAACTCAGTTGCGCACTTAATATCAAGAAACTGCGGTTAAGCCGCCTTAGCACCTCTTCATGCGCCTCCATCACTTTGCATCGCACGCTTCCCACCCACACCAACATTGCCTGCGAAAGTTTTCCTGAACAGCTTTATCTCGACCAGCTGTGTCGGTTCGGTCAATAACTCTCTAGACTTTATAAAAAAAACCACCTAAAATGACTAAAAACTTTCTAACTGTTTTGCAATTTTAACGCTATATGTTAACAATTATTCATAACAGCTGTGTACTTAAAGCAAATTCAACTAAAATCAAATAAGGCGTTTTGAAGCTCCACAGTATTATACATAACCTAAAAATCCTATAGAAAGTCGAAATTATAGGCTATGAATTAAAGCTTCATCGATTCCTCGTTATGCCTGATTATCTAAAAATAGCCTCTCGCCTATCGCATACAAGAAGTACAGGGTGCCCAGTGGCAGAATTAGGTTTTAAATTTAAAGTGTATTCCTAACCGCTGAGCGTGCAACTGCCCTTCATTTATTTTCTATACGGAAGGATTTTCTGAGCAGAGATCTTAGGCTTCACCGCTTCAAAATTCAAATCGTGCAAGCGCTTAAACCTAACGACCACAATTAGCGTAAACATTTCTGCGAGACAATGTTGGAGCGATTTCGTACGGTAAACACTATATTTTCTAGTGATGAAGTCCATTTTCATTTAAATGAAAGTGTAAATTAGCGAAATTGTCGTTAAAAGTCACCACTAATAAAACATCGACAGCCACTTCATAGTCCCAAAGTGACGGTTTGGTGTGCATTGCCAAGCAGCGTAAAATTGGACCAAATTTTTTTGAAAATCGCAGATGGCATGCAATTTCTGTGGACGATAAGACACATCGACGCATGCTGAACGATGATTTTCTGCCCATAATGAGAGAACAGCCTTCCTTCAGTGCACACACACACATGGTTTTGGTAAGATCGCATGACGCCGCAGAGGCCATGCCGATACCGCGAGATTTCTTACCTAACAAAATGGATAAGCCGTTTCGGCGACATATCCTGGCCACCCAAGTCTCCCGAACTTTTTGCTATGAATTTTTTTTATGTGGGGGTACCTCAAAAGCAAAGTCTATGAAGCAAACCCAGCGACCATTTCAGAACCGTTCCCACGGCAGTTGGTTCTACGTAACCGGAACGACGCGGATTTATATCCGGCCAAGGACTGTCACTCCAGGAGCATTCACCGTATATGTATGGAAAATGTTAATGCTGCTACAACAACAACAACCATTTCAGAACTAAAATGAAATATTGTACGCGAGGTTAACTGCACATTTATACTTGCGATTGCCGATCGCATACGAAGTCTCAGTTTTCTCCCAAACGAAACGGTCAACTAAAAAGAGAATCTCTTCGTCGGCAATTCATCGCATATCATTTCATTTGAAAAATGTCGTCGAGCAAAGCACCCGCTGCTTTAATACAATCAAAACATTGCAAGACGCTTAGACTTGAAAAAAAACTGGAAAAACATGAATCCAAACCTCCAACGAACTAAATAGAGACTTCGAAGTAGTGAAACGCAAAATTAGGCATGAGCGGAATGCGTATTTTGCAGAAAAAAATGAAGTATCCAATTCAAAAAAATTTAACTCGAAAAGTACTACAAATATTACAATAAAAAAATAAAAGAAAAGTGCGTGTAGTGTAGTACACATAACAGAAGAGAAACTTTCAAGGCAGTTAAAGAAAGAGGGAGAAACCCGAGAGAGAATGAGAGGGAGAGAGAAAGAAAGAATATATATCTAAATTCACAACATTTGCAGAGAATACAGATAGACAAAATTAAAAAAAAACGGAGAAGGGTCGACCGGTGTAGGTAAACGCCGAACACGAACCGTGGCAACAACGCGCACTACTCCCAGTGAAAAACTCAGGAAAAATAGCCTAAAGTGTATCTAAGATATATCATATATAAGGTATAGTTCTCTCTCTCCTTTTCCTCTACGTTATATCTTATTTCTCCCTCGCGGAACGAAAATGCCCAAAACGTTGCATGACCTTGAAATTTTACTCTCCATTCTCGCTCGTCCATCGACGCCTAAGAAGTTTCACTTAAAAAAAACGCATGAATCCAAACCTCCAACGAGCAAAATAGAGACTTTCAGGTAGTGAAGCGCAAAATTAAGCATAATCGGAATGCGTATTTGGCAGGAAAAAAAGTCTCCTGTTCAAAAAATTTTAACTCAAAAATTATTACAAAAAAAAAAAAAAAATGTAGAAAATATTGAATATCCAAATGTTGTTATTCTACGAATTTCACTGTCTCCCGAATTCTAACGAATTAGCTGTCAAATCCTGAAATCGATAGTTCATGGCATGGGAACAAAATCATACGATATATCTTACTTGATTCGTATACCTTTTGTTATGAACGGCCTACACAAGCTATTTATCTCTTACGATGTATCGTATGAAATTGCCCATAGTATATATCGACATATATTCTCCAGCGAGTGGTACGGAGTACGGCGGTCAAATTCCAAAAGTTTATCCGACGTAATTGTCAACGATAGATAACCGAAACCAACGCAAGACTGAGTCTTGTCGAAGCCCTATGCTTCCGAATGGAGTGAACCAGGAAAACAAGGTCAACTTTTAGAGCAAATTATTTTTGAAAAATAAAATGCGCACTTGCCTGCTTTGTAATAGTTATTAAAATGAATTTTTCTTACCATTAGTAACTCGTTTTTAATTACCGGACAGCCTGTACATACTCTTTACAGTTTTTTGACACCATAACAGAGCTCTTAACTGCATTTAAGTTCGTGGTGAAAATAGACAAGAGGAAATATTTATACAAAAGTTGTATCCTTTCCGTAGTAAACTCGATGAAAGAATTAGAATAAAGACAGATGAAAATATTTGCTTGAAAATACAAAGAATTCATAACTTTTCAACAACTTGTTTCGACTGATTTTAAAAGTTTCATCTACACCTCGTGGGACCTTTTCCTCACGTGATAAATACTACTGTTTATTAGTTTATTGAAGTGCTCAGCATTTTGGCAGCAATTAACCAAGCATCGCTTCAAGTGTTTTATGAAGAAATGGAGGAAAAAATTTATAAATAGTTTCTAAATTATATGACCGTTGTAGCTTTATAGATTCTTGAGATTGTACAAAATTAAGTAAACACATATTTTGAATGAAATAATACTCGTTTTTTCTTTGGTCTATTGGCAATTACTGTGCGCGATAACGGTATTGATAATAGTAATAAAAGTAGTGTGGCGTACAAGACGTTGTCAAGTTTAGGCCGAGAATATACTTTTATTTGTGTATTGTGGGTCTTTGAATTGTTTGGCATAAAGGCCCTACTCTTTTCGCATCTTGATTTTTATACGGAGCTTCTTCGTGGTACTGGTCGCTTAACTTGGCCATTCAAGGAGCAATCACCTTAAGTTATAACATTTTCTACGCCTACGAATGATTCACTCACAGAGTTGGGTGCGAAATCATGACTCTCTAATTAAGAATCGATATGCCGTGCACTATTACTTTTAGCTAAGGCGGCATTACCAGTGTGGCAAAAGTTTACAGCTTTAGTAGCAGTAAAAGTTAACGGTTGAGACTACTCATTTTAATATGATTAGCTCCACTTGAAATTGCATTTAGTCTTCGTTTTGTGTGCCGTACAAGCGTATCATCCAACCTCATCCAACCAATGTCCGCTGTTTCGTTAATTCTTTTCACGCTCCTGCTTGTGGCCACGGCCGCTACAGATGACAACAGCCGAATACAGCTGAACGAGGGTCGCATCATAGGCGGCAAAGATGCATCGATTGTACGTCATCCGCATCAAGTTTCGTTGCGACACAGAACTTGTGTCGAGTGCGCCTACGTGCACGAATGTGGCGGTAGCATACTGAACGAGGACACCATACTGACGGCGGCGCATTGTGTTTTGAATCGCGATGTGCGTAATTTTACGGTGATCGCTGGCACCGACGAACGCGCCAGTTGCGATGGCATAGTGGCGCGCGTGGACAAACTGCTCATGCACGAACTTTACAATGCTTCTACAACGGATTATGATGTGGCATTGCTCTTTCTCTCCACACCGCTGACAATCGACAATTTATTTATTGCATCTGCTGCACTGGCAATCACTGCACCAGCAGTTGGCGCAAAGGCCACCATCACTGGTTGGGGTACAGTTGAAGAGGGTGGTGTGGCTGCGAGCAAATTGCAAGAAGTCAATGTTTTCGTGCTGGACCAAAAGGAATGCAGTCTGGCCTATGGCGACCGCTTTACGGAGGCTATGCTGTGTGCGGGTGTGGTTAATGGTGGCAAGGATGCTTGTCAGAGGGATTCAGGTGGTCCGCTATTGGTTGAACGTCAACTGGCCGGTATCATTTCTTGGGGCATTGGTTGTGCACGTCCGCAATACCCCGGTGTCTATGTGAATGTGTCGCATGTGCGTCAGTGGATCGAGTCAAATGTTGCTGCCAATTCGTTGTACAAATTGAAATGAACTGAACATAAATACCAGATTGTTTGTATGTGCATGAAAAGGTGATTAACAAAAAAAAAAGAGATATTTGCTCTTTTTCCGAATGAATCATAAAAATCGGTATGTTTTATGATTTCCGCCAAATAGTTTTGCTCAGCACATTGTTGGTTATTCGTGAAATGAATCGCGTTGGAATTTATGTAAAAATTTGATTATTTTATAAAAAAAATGTCTGAGTTGACATTTTTCAAGCATTTAGGGGATACATTTTGAAGTGCATATAAAATTTTTGGTAGCGTTTTCAATAACTTCAGCTCACTAATAATTATATCATATAAAGGGCTTGGAAAAACTGTACATTTTTTTTTGTTTTAATATATTTGAATCCTTTTGTTTTGTTGTTATCGTTAAGTTATTTATACACGTTTTTGTTGTAATCCTTAAAATATATATACAGGCGTCTATTATTAATTAAACATAAACGTATTAGCTTCCCACCTTTTTTAAATGACTGAAAACGTAAAAACAATATATATCAGAATGAGGATATGAAATAAAAGGTAATTTATAGTTTTAATTCCGAAAAATTTGGGAATTGTGTTGCCACATAATTAAAAAACAAAATTCTTTATTAAATAATGTCTTACAATTAATAAGTGAAAGAAGTGAAAAATCTTTATCTACATAGATAGACTCTGTTTTTTATAACTTTTAAATATTTTAATAATTGTAAAACGTAAATTATCTATGGGTAAAACAATAATTTTATAAATTAGAATTAATTTAATAAATAAAAACTAATTTTATACCGTTAATTCAAAAAAAATTGGCAATGTGGTTGCCACTTAATTCTGATTTAGTTACTTAAAAAATCACATACGAAATAGTCTATGCCTGATTTCTATAAGGGTGTCACCTATTTTAAATTATTTAAAAATAAATGGAATATTACAATTTGAAATGAGAACTTTAATGCTTAAAATATTTTCAAATAAAGTTGCATTTGATAATTGAAACTTGTATTTAATTAATTATTTAAAAAGTTGCGACACAATGCATATATACTTCTTCTTAATTGGCGCGATAACCGCTTACGCGTTTTTGGCTGAGTTTAACAAAGCGCGCCAGTCGTTTCTTTCCCGTGCTAACCGACGCCAGTTGGACACACCAAGTGAAGCCAAGTCCTTCTCCACCTGATCTTTCCAACGCATCCATTCGGATGACATGACCCAGCCATTCGCGACGCTATGGCGTTGTAAAGCTCATACAGCTCATCGTTCCACCGCCTGCGATATTCGCCGCTGCCAACGTGAGAAGGTGCAAAAATCTTCCGCAGAATCTTTCTCTCAAACACTCCAAGCGTCGCTTCATCGGATGTTGTCATCGTCCAAGCTTCTACACCAGTGGCGGATCCAGGATTTCATAAAGGGGGGGGTCCGGGGTATTTTAGAAGGGTGTTTTTATTAAAAATCAATTTCGTGAATAAAATATGGCATTATTCGCGCTGCATGTCGTGACTAGCCGATGGAAAAACTAATAGCTCTAGATATCTTGTAAAAAAGATTCTAAAAAAAGTAAAGGACTTTGATTCAAAATTACAAGAATAATTGGGGGTTTTTATACATCGTGGGACACCTTCATAAATAATTACGCCTATTTAAGATACAATATATTATAACATGTGTTGGAGCCAACTTGCAATTCAACCATGTATAGTTTAAGTACGAAAAAAATATCAACCCTGTTTGTAACTTCTTTACTTCTTCTTCTTTTATTAATGCTTACTGTGACTCAATTCACTCCAATAAAGTTCTTCAAACGAAACGGTCGTGTTTATATATAATATTATAACCAATAACAAGTTTCAAGCGAATTACATTAAATTTTCGAAAGATCGTCCGCCATATTGGATCAGCCATTTTTAATTTAAAAAAACCAACATCAGATTCGTAATCAGCGACACCAATGTCGAACATACATAGTTTTTTAAGCATCTGTTGCGCCATTAAAGAGGGCGTTAAGAAAATGAATTTGCATGTCTAAAAGTCTTAAATTCAAAATAGTATTATTTTTTTTTAATTCATCCTAGAAGTCTTTTAAAAAATGGATTTTAAAGCTACAGAGTATTACTTTGCGATTCCGTTGTGGAAAATAAAAAAAAAATTTACCTTACTCAAAAAAAATTCATAAAGATGTCCAAAATCGGCATTTCTTGACTATTTAACCACAAATTGCCAAAAGTCCTGACGTGCTGGAGCATTTTCAAGATCAAATTCGTTTTCAGCACAAAAAAAACTTCAAGAGACGCTCGTAGCCGTTTTAGAAATTGGACAAAAATGAAATTACGCAGGCCTGTGTAATTATTCAAAATTTTGAATTGCGTCTGTCGTATTATAATTGTTTTTATTATAAAATAAATTAAAACTGGAAGAAAAATCTAATAAACTGCTAATGCATATAAAAAATATTGTTTTTTTTAACTTGACTCATACAGAATTGAAACATAAAATGTTAGAGCATGATTCCAATGGGGGGGGGGGTCCGGACCCGAAAACCCCCCCCGTGGATCCGCCACTGTTCTACACCATACGTTAGGACGGGCATGATGAGAGCCTTCTATATGCATAGATACACAGATGTATAATATTATATAAATAACGAACAAAAGATGTTAAGAAAGCTTTATCTCTATTACCCCTGAAAATATTCGTATAAGGTTGCCACCTATTTCTAATAAGAGATTAAAAATTAAATGCATTATTATGACTTGTGCATGAGATGAGAAGTACTTTAGATAGTTTTAATCAATAATATTGTTTTAATAGTGTTGCCACCTAATATGTAATAAGAACTTCGTATTTAATTAATTATTTTGAATGTTCACAAGGAAAAATGTTAAGAGTAGCTTTATTTATATAGGTTTTATCTCAGTTAACAATCTGTTGCCATCTGTTTTAAATTACTTAAAAGAAAAATATGAAATACATTTTAATTTGGGGAAAAAGAAATCCATTATTTGGTGGTTTAAAACTCTTTTATGGTCGATCTTAAGCTCTTGGGCGACCTGTCGTGCATTTTCGCTTTTATCAAAGAAAAGCTGTACCGAATTTTCTCTTTGCTGACTTCCATTGTTGGCACCCTGTAACTCACAACTGAATGGAATAAACAAAAAATAGCAAAAGAATTTTTTATTGTAAAATGTCACCTTGACAACGAGCATACACTTTAAATTGTTTGATCGATACTTTATGAGATATGGATAACTACAGCCATCTACCGAGAAAATAATGAATGACTTTTTCCTCATTAAAGCGCTGTAAGCCCATTTCAATAGGACTACCAACTCATTTTTAATACGAAATTCACTTTTAATTAATGCAATAAAAATTTAAAACATATTAACTTTATAAAAAACGAAAAATGCTAAGAAACTTTAAATAAAGCAATAATTTGGATAGAATGCCAGCAGGTTTTTATAATAAAATTTAAACCAATTTAAAAGGTAAGTGAAAGTGGCATTTATATTTAGCTTGGCTTGGATAAATTTTTAAAACGTTCACTGAAACATGAAAAAAATAAGTAAATCAATATACAAACAACTTCTCTCGAGCACACCAAAGCTTGCGCTTGATGCTGACATCTTGAATAAATACCACCAATTATTTCACGGTTTTGGCAACTGTGCAAACGAAATAACTACGTTGTGCAAAATTAGAAAAAATGTCGTCGAAGACAGCAAATAAACAGACAATGAGAAGGTCTGCAGCTAAGAAAATATTTGCTTCCCCGTTAGATTTCTTTATAACGGGTGATTTTTTAGCTATTATCTTTTTAAACAGTTGGTTTAAACAGCTGACGCACGTTTCGTGTTTTGTTTCACTGTCAAACATCTTCAGTTTGGTCTATAATTTAACCATGAATCGTCTTACAAACGAACAACGCTTGCAAATCATTGAATTTTATTATAAAAATGCGTGTTCTGTTAAGAAAGTTTATCGCGCGCTTCTTCCATTTTATGGTCAGTTTAATCGACCCACTGAAGCGGCTATTCGAGCAATTGTGACTAAATTTAGAACCAAATTTACATTATTGCACATCAAACCACCAACACGTTTACGTAGAGTGCGAACTGAAGAAAATATCGCAGCTGTATCGGCCAGTGTTAATGATGACCATCAATTATCGATTCGTCGCCGTTCACAGCAATTGGGCTTCTGTTATTCAACAACGTTGAACATTTTGCGAAAGGATTTAGGTGTGAAGCCTTTCAAAATACAGCAAGAATTGGTGCAAGAATTGAAGCCGAACGACCTACCGCAGGGCAGCATTTTTGGTGAATGGGCTCTTGGAAAGTTGGCCGAAGATCCACTTTTTTATCGAAAAATTGTGTTCAGGGACGAAGCTCATTTTTGGATCAATGGGTATGTAAGTAAGCAGAATTGTCGATTTTGGAGTGAAGATCAGCCAAAAGAATTGCAAGAGCTACCAATGTATCCAGAAAAGGTCACAGTTTGGTGCGGTTTATAGGCTGGAGGTATCATTGGACCATACTTCTTCAGAGATGCTGCGAATCGTAACGTAACTGTGAATGGTGTGCGCTACTGTGAAATGATATCCAACTTTTTTTTGCCCAAAATGCAAGAGCTAGACTTGCATGACATGTGGTTTCGGCAAGACGGTGCCACATGTCACAGAGCACGCGTAACAATGGCCTTGTTGAGAGGCAAGTTCGGTGAACATTTTATTTCTCGCTCGGGACCTGTCAATTGGCCACCCAGATCGTGCGATATAACGCCTTTAGATTATTTTTTGTGGGGCTATGTTAAAGCTCATGTCTATTCAGACAAGCCTGCTTAAATTAACTCATTGGAAGACAACATTAAAGCATTTATATGTGAGATACCGGCCGAAACATTGGAAAGAGTATGCCAAAATTGGACTAAGCGTATGGACCATTTGAAGCGCAGTCGCGGTCAACATTTGCATGAAATAATCTTCAAACATTAAATTATATGGACTGTACTATCTATTTGAATAAAAATTTCATGCATTATTCTGAATTTTACGTGTGTTTTTTTGAAAAACTTTCTTATAGCTCTTAAAAAATCACCCTTTATGTATGTATATTACTTAAACAAAAAACGTCAGTTATTCTCAGTGAGCAAAATTTTTTTCGAAAGCTCTTATTTGGCAACTGAGGCCCAAGCTCTTCTTTGAAATACATTATTTTCTCGGTGATCGAAGTCTCGTAAAGTATCGATCAAACAATTTAAAGTTTGTGCTCATTGTAGGGTCGATTCCGGCATTGAGGCATTTTTGATGTTAAACTCACAGATATAATCAAAGTTGACCGGGATGTTTTACTATAAGAGCTAAATAGCGACCATAAAACAGTTTTAAGCCATTTGGATTTAATACATTTCTTTTCCTCCAAACTAATATATCTTCTTCTTCTTCGCTTACGCGAATTTGGCCGAGTTTAAGAAAGCGCACCAGTCGTTTTTGCCAACAGCGCCAGTTGGAAACACCAAGTGAAGCCAAGCCCTTCTCGATCTGATCCATCCAATGCAGAGGATAGATGCATATCTTTTTTTCTACAAATAATGAATCAAAAGTTTTTGTCGAAACACAAACGAATGGTTTTAGAGGCTATATCAGATTTTTCTTAACAATTTTTATTTTCCATATAGTGTAGGTTTTGAACCCTTACCTTGGTACAACGACCCGATATGCAACATGGCGGTTTGCGTTTTAATTACCTAAACAATATTTTCTTTACCATGAAACCCAGCAATTTAAAATTTTTTTTATGTGCACCTATATAAAAACAGCACCAGTTATGTTTGCGCCACTACAGTTATCTGCAAGTCTCGGCGAGAAGTACTTAATATTTCGCACTTAAAATGTTCGCACATATTGCCTGTCGCGCATTGCCGTTTTTGATTGCGGTCTATACCACCGTTTCTCATGCTGATGGCTTTATTGGCGGTACACAAGTCAAAGCTGAGACTTATCCATCCGTGGTCTCTCTGCAGACAATCAATGGAGCACATGTCTGTGGTGGTGCTTTAGTCAGCAAGAGTGTTGTCGTCTCTGCTGCACAATGCTTTGAGTTCTACGATCCTTCAGAATTGTTCGTCCGTCTTGGCACCAGTGACTATACCAGTGGTGGAGAGCTCATTTCCATTGCCTCCTACAAAGTTAATGAGAACTTCGACTTTACTACCATGGATAGTGATCTGGTTGTGGTTAAGCTGAACAAAACTATTCACAAAACACACAAGATGCGTTCGATAAAAGTGTCCAAAAAGGAACCGAAGACTGGCAAAAGTGGTGTGCTAGCCGGTTGGAGTGCCAAGGAGCAGCTTGCAGAAGTTGATGTGAAAATTATCAGTGTCGAAGACTGCGGTTCAGGCAATTATACCTATAGCAGTGATGACTTAACGAAAACTATGATCTGTGCAAAGCCGGTGGATGCGGAAATATGTGGTGCTGAACCAGGCAGTCCTTTGATAGTTAAAAAAGATTTGGTCGGCTTGATTTCATGGGGCTATGGTTGTGGTAATAAGGGAAACCCAGCTGTTTACACCGATATTACCAAGTTCCGCAAATGGATAAAGAAGACAGCAAACGAATTAGAAAAGTAAGCGCACATAAATAAGAAATTAAAGAAAATAAGAATTCTTACGAAAAATGTGCTGTATATTTTCAATAAATGTGTGTACTTCAAGTATTCAATATTTCAATAGATTAATTAGTCTATACAAAATAATTTAATAGAAGGATTGACCAATTAATGCAATGTTTTCTTTTTCTTTTTTCAAAAATGCTCCACTGTACAAAAATCCGTACCAATACAAGTACAATTATTAAAAAGGCGTATGTATTCACGCTAGAAGGCGGGATTTAGGTAATCCTCTAACACTTAAGAGTGCCTCAGTGCAAAAGCTCTTTAAATTTTTTGGTGAAACATTTTTTTGAACTTAACGGTGTTTTTTTTTAATTTTTCACCCATGCTTCCAAGAATGATCGATATACTAGGTTTGCCCTTTAACTGCGGCGAAAAAGAAAATTGTGAGGGGAAATTTGGCTGCCACGTCACAGGGGATGCGGCAGCCGAATTCTGCACAATCATTTCACATGCATTCAAACGCTCGTTCATTCAGTCGTTGTTCAGATAGCAACAAAGTGACATGAGCATAGACTGTGTTGATTTATTTTTCGTACATCACTAACAGAATCTTATCGTCTGCCGAAATTTGCACAAACATTTCACACATATTCACACACTCGTCCAATCAGTCGTAGTTCAAACGGCAACGAAGTGTCATTGGATGATTTTTTCCGTTTATCATTAACACAATCTTAGTTTTTCGAAAACACATCCCACGTGACGTCAGGCTATCAGCTGATTCTGTCAAATTCGCTCAGAGCCTTATGTTGGTACCCTAAAGAGCACACCTCTAAAAATCTTTTCATCAAGCATGCTTCTTCTGTTTTCATCTAAAAGCTTTGAACGCCCTTTCTCTTCATTTAGTGTTTTAATTTTGTGATATCATATTTTTAACAGCAAAGAAGTGTGCTTGCGAATGGGTGCGTTGCTCCATAAATGAAACGCTTTAGATCGCAGCGATTTTTTTTTTTTTTTCAAAAAAAGTAATATTTCCATTTAACTTATAAACTTTTTTCGAAAAAATTGGTGGCAGTGTAAGTTTCGAAAGCGAAAATCGATAAGTTCCCTGTTGGGGCTTACAGTAATTATTTGTTGTTTGGATGTTCCTTTTCGTGGTCGCTATTTTACACAAGATTCTGTGGTTATTTTATATTTTTCATCATTAAAAAATAGCTGACAGAGTTCATCATCATTTTGGTATTATAGTCCGGGGTGGACCATTGCCTCCACTATAATACACTTCCATTCTTCGCGACAGTCCGCTTTCGCTCTATTTTGTGAGATTTTCGTCTTTCGTACATATATCGTCTTCTACGTCTTGCAACCGTCGACTCCTTGGTCGGCATCTCCTTCTTGTTCCTTCAGAGTTTGCTTCAAATACTTTTGTGGTCGTTTTTTCGCTGCTCATTATTTGTAATCTTTGGGACTTTATTAACCGCGTTACTTTCCTTCCGCGATTAAAACTCTGAGCTCGTGATTATACCGTATACCGTATGTACCATCTTCTAATCGTATCGGACCGAATATTCTTCTAAGAATTTTTCTTTCAAATCGCATCAGTAAATTCATGTCATTAACTTTAAGGACCTATGTTTCACAGCCGTAGGTGAGAACCGGTCTTATTACGGTTTTGTACATCTGGAGTTTTTGTTCCTTTGATATCAATGAAGACTTCATAAGTTAGATATGTCCAAAGTATGCTCTGTTAGCTGCCTGAATATGGTCTTGTATTCTTGTAGACATTCCTCCAGTTTTAAGGAGTGCTTTAGGATGAGCCGGCACTCCTTTGCATTTTTATGTAACGAAGTCATAAATATCGCTTGATTTCTTTTATTCCGTACACACAGCGTCGCCTTGCTTTTGTTCATATGATGGATAGCAAAGTGAAATGAAATATAAATGCCACATTGAGCTTATCAGACCGAAATTGGTACCTACTAAAAAATGTTCTCTCTTTTTATTATTGTAGAAGCGACACAGGTTAACAATAGTTATTACAGAGCTATTCTTTGTGCCATTTTTTCTATGCGCGAATAGTTTTTTAATAAATTACAAGTTTAAGTGGCATTTTTTCCAAGTTTCATTTGAAAATTCCAACAATTTGTTTTTGCATTTCCATAACAATAGCCCACATGCAAGGTAAATCTATTGAAGGTGGTGTTGGTAAATCAACTAATTTGTTTTTTTCTTTGGCTTTGTCCATGTGGCTGCCAGTACAGAATAAAACAAGGCGAATTAACTTTTTGTTTTCTACTTTTCCAATACTTTGCCGTGAAAATCAAACGTACAAATCATTGTTGTTGGTCTAGTGACCCCACCTTTAATAGATTCGCCTTGCCCACATTCAAGTGTCAAAAATGTATTCGGAAAATTGCTTATAACTGAAAAATAACTGCCAGTCAAAAAAGTGAACAAAAAGGAATTGGGAGAATTGCCAAGTTTAAAAAAGAGCTACCAAATGTGATGGCTGCATGTAGTGCTGCCGGTGCAGTATAGTCAGATGTGTTTACATAAGTAAGAGTTACCGAATTCAAGAGAGAAAATTTCAAGCCAAGCAGCATCGGATTTTCTTCCAAAAAAGCAGCACGGACTCTCACAAGTTACTTTAAAGGAATCACTTTTTAAAGCACTCCAAGAGCGTTCAAGGCCACTTGTTGATTCAGACTCCCGACAGCAAATTTCTCTGTCATTTGTCCATGTTTCGATGAGCCAACATCCTAGGCACTTAAATCGGGATACTCTTTGGATCGGATTGTCATATAGATAAATGTATGTATGAATTGGTGATTTGTTGAGAAGTTTTTGAAACAACCACGTCCTGTTGAAAATAAACGTTGTCCAGATCAATACCATCCAATTCCGGCGATAAAAAATCGTTAATCATCTCTCGATAGCGCACTCCATTCACCGTAACTGTTGCTCCAGCTTCATTTTCTAAAAAGTAAGGACCAATGACTCCGCCGGATCATAAACCGCACCAAACAGTCACACGTTGAGGATAGAGAGGCTTTTCAACAATAACTCTTGGATTTTCTGAGCCACATATCCGACAATTTTGCTTGTTGACGAAGCCACCAAGGTGGAAATGAGCCTCATCACTCAAGATGATTTTTCGATGGAATTCCGGATCATTTTCATGAATTTTAACGACCCAATCAGCAAAGACCCGTCGTTGTTGATGATCGGCCGGTTTGAGTTCTTGTGTTAAGGGGTTACATGGGTTTCGTCGGGTAAAAAACGGCCTATTTTCAATATTTTTTTCTATGTAAAAAATTATTTATTTAATTCAAACTTTTTTCTGTCTTATAGATACATATTTGAAGAATAACACTGTGTGACAAAAAAAAAATTAAATATACTTTTATGGAGACCTAGCACAGCTTATGGCTATAGAAAAACTAAACAAAATGGTATAGGAGAAATTTCCAATACACCCCCAAAATCTCATTTTATGGCCATAAAACCGTTTTTCAGTAGGTTGATGTGAAGAATCACTCCTAACTTCGCCAATTTCCATCCGATTTCGAATTTGTTTTTTTAATTCGAAAGAACAAAAACAAGCCTTTTTGACAGTGTGTTGACAATTTTTCTAAAATTTTCAAAAAACAAAAAGTTAAAACTCCTCCATTGTGACGTCATTTCCGGTGACTCCTCGAAAAAAAGGTGCGACCGCGTTGTCAGCGTAACTCCTGGCAGGATCATCAAAAATGAAAAAACAAAAATAAGTGTTTTAGTTAAGACCATAAACTCGTGCTTGAATGAAGGAAAGAAAAAAAAGTAAAAATTGGAATTTTGGCACATATTTTTCCAAAAAAATGAAAACTTCGGTCAAATTTGCTTGACATTTTTTTTTAAAATAGTTGTAATTAAAAAAAATCCTTTGTCTAAGCACGGGTAAATTGTATCTCGAACACCTGTGTAAAATTTCATCAAGATCGGTTGAGTAGTTTTCGAGAACATTTGACAACCGGCTTTGAAAACACGGTTCCGAGAAAAACGCGTTAAAAGTTTTGAGTAACAATAAAAGTGGCTTGGAGCGCTCAGCTTGATTCGACACGGTGCTTCACGATGACCCAAAAATGTTCGAGTTTTACCAACCGTCTCTGCCAAATTTTCACCATTTTTATAGTGAATTTTAATAATTGCAATGCGTTGTTTAAGTGTGTATCGTTCCATTTTTATTAATGGCGTAGTTTCTACTTGTCAAATATCAAAAAATGACAGTTTCAAAAGTGACATCTACCGAAATAGCGGGCTATTGAAAATAACACCTGTTATTGGAAACCCCTTTAGTTAGGCCGTATTGCAGACTTTTCCCACTGACTTCTTTAAGAAGATTTTGCAAAACCAAGCCACTGCCAAGCTTGTTCAGACTTGACGAAATAAAAGCTAGACATTTGCCGTTTTCGATACGTTTTCTCTACAGGGTATTTTCTGGTGGTTGTGGGCATCTACTAATATCTAGCCAAAGAACTAAAACATAATTTTAGGAATGCGATTCTTTGTTTTAAAAATAGAAATGAAAATTTGATTCTCGCCTCTGTGCCTCCTTCTTACACCCACAGAGACCAGCGGCAAGATAATAGGCCTCTTCTCTTAGCCAAACGTTAGCAAGTGATTGCCTTAGGTGATATGTGTTTGTAAGATTGTGAGTTATACCAGTTTAATGAGCGGCGCCCAATCTTACTCGGTATCTTTGTTGTTGCTTTCACATGCAAATTTTTCGTCAAGTTAATCGAGCATAGAAGTAGTAAGCAGGGAAGTGGTGGTCGTTATTTCTTTTATTTGTACGCGACGACATACCGACTGTTATTCTAGAATGCGTGGGTTTGTACTCTACGATTTACAGTAAGTGTCATAATTCTACGCTCCTCCTATTTTTAAATACTATTTGTCAATGAAGTTCTAAAGGTAAGATCAGTGCGAATTTAGATTCTTTTTTATTTTCTTCTTTATTGTTTAGTCTCGTGGTAGTCATGCTGGCGATAAAATATTATCACCGCAATGTACGGTACGGTACTGGTACGGAGTAAGGCAATTGTTGAAAGTGTACGCTAATCATTTGCAGATTGGTTTTTCTGTTTATTAGGACGATGTTTTTTGTAAGGAAAATTATTATTTTCATTTATTAAGCTATTAATTTATTGGTTTTCAATAGAATTGTGAGCGGAGGCTTACAATGGAGGCAAAAATAAAAGAAATTGAATTTGGCGAGAGGAAAATTATAATAGAAATGCGGGGAAAAGGCCAAAATTATCGAGAAATAGGAAGGACAGCAGGCAGGATGTGGACATCGGTTCGGACAGTAATTCAAAAATACGAAAATACCGGAATTATAAGTTCAAGGCCAAGAGCAGAGCATCCTTGGAGACTAACAGAAACGAAAAAGTGCAAGATTCATTATCATCAATTCCTTTTGTTTTAGTCGTAGAATTGTTTCCATAAAATCACAATTTTTTTTCCTTGTTCACTGCACTCAAGAGCATAGGGCCTTGACAACCCTCAGTCTTGCGTTGGTTTCATTAATCTATTTTGCTTTCTGACAGGGTAGGTGTTTAGCTACCAGTCCAAAGTAGTGGGAATGCACACCTGTTGCCTTCTTATTGCTTGAAGCGCCATCTGTGTGTCACATTTTTCTGGCAGAAGGATCACACAGATGGTTGAGGAGTTCGCTAAATTCGTGTGTCTGCGCTATTACCGCGATTGCCCGCTTCCTCTTGCTGGCGCCACTGATGCAATGTGTAACTGTGTACCTTTCTTTGTTTTTTCTTGTTTTAGCAGCCGCAATGCAAGTAATGCGCTGACTTTTGTGCGGGAGTAAGGATTGGAAGGATAAGGTTGTTGGGGTTAAGGAATGAAATTTTTTCTTTTTTTTTTCCGCACTTCCGAATCCGACGTGCATGCATGGGTACCACTTGGAGGTTGTATTCCCCGCGGCCTTGAATTCAGGTTTTCATATCTACAGCTCGAAAAAGTGTGAGATGTAATAAGAAATACGTTTCAAAAATATATTATTGCTTCAAGAGTCAAGAGAAGAGTCTTAAGAAAAGCCGGATATCCTGCAAGAGTGGCTAGGAAGAAGTTATTTATTTCCCTAAGAAATAAGCAAAGACACATTGACTTGCAAATGAGTATATTACACAAGCCTCCAGAATTTTGGAAAAACGTAATTATTTTTTTCGGATGAAAGCATATTCTGCATTCTTTCTATCAAAGGAAGAAAACTGGCTAAATGGTGTGGGGATGTATGCCAACTGGGAAGTCGGAAAACTGCAATTTATTGATTCTACAATGAATAAGTGAGTTCATTTGGATATTTTAAAACAAAATTTAACAAATGAATACTGCTTTCGAACAAGGCAACGCATCCAAGCATAGGGCTTATACAGTAAAGTTATGGCTTCTCTATAATGGACGCAAGCTATTGTTAACACCTTCACAATCGCCAGATTTAAACCGTATTGAACATTTATGGGCGCTTCCGGAAAGAAATGTAAAGAAATACTAAATTGCAAGCAAAGAGGTCTTGAAAGCTGTGGGAGGAGTGGAAGAAGATTACTGTCGAAGAGACTACTAAATTGCTAAACTCTATGCCCAGTAGACTTAGAGAAGTGTTGAAACGTAGTGGATATTCAAGCTGCTAAAAATGTGCATATTTTTTTGAGTTTTTTGAACATTTGAAATTTTTTATAAATGAGCGTAGACTTTTGATTATGTAATTTTTGGGATTTAAATAAAATCTATTATTTTAGTGTTAAATGATGTGATGAAAAATGAAATATGCATTTTATTTAATAAATTTAATGCCGTTATATATTGTAGTTAAAAATAAAAAATAAAGAAATTTGAAAAACTTCAACACTTTTTTTCGTATTAATTTCTCAACTACCCACAAAAGCGCGCAGACTTGTGACACTGAGTGTACAGGGTGAACGATATGAAGTGTTACCACCTTCACACCACTTGTATCTGTAAAGCAGCTCATGACATCAACGTCAAAATTGTTCTAATGACAGTTCAATATATTGTTTATAAGCCATCAAAAGCATTTGCGTCTCAGTTTTATTGATTTTTATTTTCTGTGATGGAATTCAAACAATGATACTGGTAGCATTGCAAAACGCTATGGAGGTGGACCAAACAAAAACCGCAACAACGTCTGAAATGGTTCGGAAAGTGAAGGCTCGACTTGAACGAAACCCACGTCAAAGTGGAAGAAAAATGGCCAAAGAACTGAAAATATCGCAAGACAGCATTCGACGCATATTGAAAAATGAGCTCAAGGTCAAGGTGTACAAGTTCCAAAAAGCACACGATCTTTCACCCCAGCAAAAAAAAGTTCGGTGCAAAAGAGCAAAAGAGTTGTTGCGCTTGCAGGAACGTGGCGAATTTCCTAACATTGTGTTTTCTGATGAAAAAAAATTCCCAATTGAGCAGTTCATAAACACTCAAAACGATCGTGTTAACTTGACCGAACGCTCATACGAGAATTTGAGCCTACGTATGGCCACTCGAAGCAATTTCCCATCGCAAGTAATGGTTTGCGCCGCAGTGACTGCTGATGGACGCTCTCCAATCATTTTTATCGAGCCGTGGAGATCATGGACGTTCCAAAAGGACTCGGCAAGAATGGCTAAAAAATCATGTTCCACACTTCATTTCGCCCATACAATGGCTTTCGAATTCGCCAGACGCAAATCCGATGGACTATTCCATCTGGTCCATTTTGGAGAGCAAGGTAAGGACTAAAAAATATGCCAGTATGGATGCGCTGAAAAAAGCGAGCAGCATGCAACTCATTTTTTGACCGTTTGAAGGCTATAGTCAAGGCAAAAGGTAGTTATATTGAGCTAAAGTGAATATACATACATATGCTAAAATTGTAATCATTTTTGAACAATTTTATCTTTGGAATCAATAAAAACTAATTTCACACAAAAAAGTTATGGTGTTTTGAATAGGTATCACTTCATATCGTTCACCCTGTATATATAATGTCAATATTTTGCAAATGAAACAGCCTTTTTAATTAGGCTGAGTCTTTTAATAACACGCTTTACAATTATTAAAATCTAGTTGCGCACTGTAACTTTTAAGCTAATTTTCCTTAAACGACTAATTGAAGGCGTAAAAGAAGTAAAAAACCTCTTTCTTGCTTTATGCGTTTAATTTTAGGTGGTGTTGCGGTGGTGGTGGTCCCGCTTATTTAATTACGCAGTTTACTTTATTTACATCTTGTAAATTTGCTGTTCCTTATTTCTCCAGTTTATGTATGTACGAGGTGTGTTCAAAAAGTATCGCGAATTTTGTGTTTTTCCAAAAATTATTTATTTATTCATTAATATCTATTTTGTTCCCTTCAAAGTAATCCCCATGAGACATTATGCACTTGTGCCAAAGTTTTTTCCAATCTTCGAAGCACTTCAAAAAATATTTTTTTTTATCTTGTTCAGCTCCTCCTTCGATGCCGCCTTTATCTCGTCAATCTTAGTGTAGCGTCGTCCTTTCATGGGTCTCTTCAGTTTCGGGAACAAGAAAAAGATCTGGGGAATACGGTGGCTGTTTGTGGCTAAAAAGTCGCGCACAAGCAACGATGTGTGAGCAGGGCGGTTATCGTGATACAAGAGCCAATTTTTGTTCTTCCACAAATCCCGGCGTTTCTGGCGGATTGCTTCGCGCAAATTGCGCATAACTTGCAGGTAATATTCCTTATTGACCGTTATATCCTGTGGCAAGAACTCGAAGAAAACGGTAAACAAAACTTTTACATTCGACCGCACTTGGCGCGCTTTTTTCGGTCTTGGTTCGTGCGGCAGCTACTATTGAGATGATTGAGCTTTGGTTTCCACGTCATAACGATAAACCCACGATTCGTCACCAGTTACGACCCTCTGGAGCAAATTTGGGTCGTCGCGGACAGAGTTGAACATCTCATTAGCAGTGTTTATGCGATGCTGCTTTTGGTCGAAATTGCGCAGTTTTGGTACGAATTTTGCGGCGACCCGTCTCATGCCCAAATCATTGAAAAAAATGGAATGGCACGAGCCAATCGATATGTCTAGGTGCTCAGTAACTTCTCTAACTAAAAGGTGGTCATTGCTGGCAGTCTTTGTAGGGGGAATAACGCAAAGGCCTTCGTGGACTTTGTGCCGTAACTGCAAGACTGTCGGAAGTGCGACTATTTCCTCCCCGTGGTGGCCACTGGAAACAGGATACCCCAGCACGGTCATGTCTCTGTTGGGGTCCTGGCTAATATAGTCGGGCGGGAAGAGTAAACTTCCTTGGGTAAGTATAAATCCCCAATCCAAGGTGGAACAGCATACGCCGAGGGATGCTTGGCTAGAGGGGGATCTAGTCGCTAGTATGCGGACTTGGGGCGCCCTGGCGAGGCCCCATTTCAAAAATGCCTTCCTGCGCTACCGGGGCACTGGCGCAGGTGACCGATATACCCCTTTACTCGTGGGAACAATATGAATACCAGCAAACAAAAGAAAAAAAATGGCGGAAGCGGCCAAGAAGGCTTCAACCAAGAGGCGAACGAAAAACCTCAAAAACCAGAGGCGGTAACACCTCAACAGGAAGAGGCCACCAAGCCTCAAACTAATAAGGAGGAACGGTCCGCAGTTGAAGGCGTGAGAACTGCCGAGACGACTCCAAACACCGATGGCGAAGGGCCGAAAACGGAACAGTCAAAAAGGCTCAGTGGTGCGGGCAAGAGAAGACTTATACACTTCTTAAAAAAAGGGCTAACCAGAGAAGAAGCCTATGCTAAGGCTCTGGAGCCCATGTGTAAAAACACAGGAAAACCAGCAACGGGGCCGAAACGACTAAGGTCGGTTGAGGACACACCACCCGAAGCAACAGCAAAAAAGCGGCCTAAAGATGATGGTCCGTCCACATCGAAAGACGCAGCTCTAAAGAGTAAAAAGTGGCAGCCCACTGCCACATACAAAGACATAACAACAGGAGTCAGGTTGGCAGTACTTGCTAGGGACTACCCCAACACGGTACTGACAACCGAACAAATGGACTCCATCCAACAATTCCTACTGGACAAAATAGTGGCGGGAAAAAACATGGCCACAAAACCAGCGTTCTTGGGCACTACTTACAAGGCAGGATACCTTGTCCTGCATTGTAAGGAGAGCACTTCGGCGGAATGGGTCAAGGCGGCCATTTCTAATGCGTCGCCGTGGGAGGGTGCAACACTGTGGGCCACAGAGGAATCAAAAATTCCTCACTCTCGGATCGCAGTGGGGTACTTTCCCAACTCAGTCAAAGTCGAGACAGCCAAGATACTGGACTTTGTGCAGGGGCAGAACAAAGGCCTCAATGTTGATTCCTGGCGCGTGCTAAAAAGAGCCGAAAGAGGCTCCAACGTAACGCTAGTCGTAGCGGTAGACCAAAAATCAGCCGCAAGCCTGAAGGAGTACAATGGAAGGGTAAACTACCGTTTCATACAAGTGACCCTCAGGCTGAAAGCTGAAAATATAACGACCGAAGAGTTAGTTGACCAAATGGAGTCAGTGGAGTTACAGGAAGAGGACGAAAGTCCTCCCAAAGACTCCGAAAACCAACCGGCAAAATGAGGTGCCTCCAGGCAAATCTTCACCATGCTAAGGCTGCCACCACTGAGCTTAGCAGAAGACTTGCCGGAGGAATCAACATAGGGCTGATCCAAGAGCCCTGGATCTACAGAGGCCGTCCTCAAGGCCTCAATGTCCAAAACACACAGGTAATTTATGACAAAAGCGCTGTCAAACCTAGGGCTGCGATAATCATAGATACCAATATTAAATTCTTGCCATTCACAGAATTCATGGATGGCGACACTTCAACAATACTGGTCGAAGCGGAGTCTGGCGGAAGCAAGAGAGAGGTCGTAATCGCCTCAGCTTATTTCCCCGGAGACGCCGACATAGTACCACCAGCAAAAATAAGAGGCCTAGTGGAGTACTGCCAAACCCACAATCTAACCCTCGTAATTGGATGCGACGCCAACTCCCACAATGTGGCATGGGGTAGCACAAATACAAACAACAGAGGTGAGTCACTCCTTGAATTTTTATTACTTAGTAATATAACAATAGTAAACAGGGGTAATAAACCCACATTTGTAAACGCAATACGACAAGAGGTACTCGACTTAACTCTAATTACTAACAAATCCCTGAATATGATCAGCAACTGGAGAGTCTCGGATGAGGACTCAATGTCTGACCACAAACACATACTCTTTGACCTAAATGGGGTAGTAAAGTTCTCCACACTTTACAGAAGCCCAAAAACAGCAAACTGGAAAAGATACAATGAATGTCTTTCAGCTAAGCTTAATAACAGCGTAAGCAAAATAACATCAACAGAGGAACTAGAAGAGGCAGTAACAGAAATGACTGACTCAATCATGGCCTCATATCAAGACTGTTGTCCACTAAAAATTAAATCCTCCACGAAGAGGGTCCCCTGGTGGAATAACGAACTTGACAAACTTCGGAAAGCAACGAGAAAACTATTCAACACTGCAAAGAAAACAAACAAATGGGACGAATATAGGAAATCCCTAACTAACTATAACAAAGAACTAAGGAAATCCAAACGAAACTCGTGGAAAAACTTCTGCGAGGATCTAAAAGATACTCCTGCAACAGCTAGAATCCAAAAATCACTTTCCAAAGGTGACTCAAGTCCCATAGGAACACTAAAGGGTCCAAACGGAACTATTACCAACACATTCGTAGAAACACTAGAGCTTCTTCTGAAGACTCACTTCCCAGATTGCAAAAGTCATGACCCATCAATCGACAATAGTCTAGACATGGTAACTCACCATCAACGGAGATCTACGGACTCATTCGTCAATAAAATCATAAATTTCGAAAGGGTAGAGTGGGCAATTAACTCCTTTAAACCCTTTAAATCACCAGGGCCGGATGGTATATTCCCAGCACTTCTATCCAAAGGCACTGTGGAACTGATCCGAGTCATGGTGAAAATCTTCAGAGCTAGCCTAATATTGGAATACATTCCAAAGATATGGAGGAAAGTGAAGGTAATATTTATTCCTAAGGGAGGTAACAAACCCCCCGACTCTCCAAAATCTTACAGACCAATCAGTCTTTCATCGTTCATGCTAAAGACAATGGAAAAACTACTCGAATACCATCTAAGAGAAGAAGTAATCTTCAAAAAACCCCTTCATAAGCTGCAATTTGCTTACCAAAAAGGGAAATCCACAGTCACAGCACTGCACACACTCGTTGTCAATATAGAAAAGGCACTAAATCAAAAAGAAATAGCCCTATGTTCCTTTATGGACATAGAGGGAGCCTTCGACAACGCAAATTACAAATCCATGGAAACAGCACTCGAAAAAAGAGGTGCAAACCCAATATTAACTCACTGGATAAGCCAAATGCTTAATCAGAGGATTATTAAAGCCTCGTTAGGCCAAGCTGAACTTAATGTCACAACAGTAAAGGGATGTCCGCAAGGAGGAGTTCTTTCTCCACTGCTATGGTCCCTACTAGTTGATGACTTGGTGCAGCACCTAAACAATAAGGGATTTATAACCATTGGTTATGCAGATGACATATCTGTTATAATAAAAGGCAACCATGAAAGGACACTAACAGACTTAATGCAAAATGCCTTGAACGCAACATGGAAATGGTGTAAAAAGGAGGGGCTGTCGATCAACCCTAATAAAACCACAATAATCCCCTTCACAAGGAAAAGAAAGTTAGAGTTTCCTACATTGAAAATAAATGAAACAGTGATAGAACTAAAGGAAGAGGTCAAGTATCTAGGTTTAACCTTAGATAAAAAACTCACTTGGGAATCACACATAAATAATATAACAAAAAAAGCCACGAAATCTTTGTGGGCAACCAAACAACTACTAGGGAGATCCTGGGGCCTCAGCCCTAGTATGGCCCTCTGGATATACACCCAAATGGTTAGACCAATCATACTGTATGGGGCACTAGTATGGTGGAGCAAATCTATCCAACAAACAGCGATAACCAAACTGGGAAAAGTACAAAGGCTTGCTTGTCTATGCATCACAGGGGCTATGAGAACTACCCCAACAGCTGGCATGGAAGCACTCCTTAATCTCCCACCACTTCATATAGCAATCCAAGAGGAAGCAGCTACGCAAGCACTCATGCTACACATGAAAGTAAATTTCAAATTAGGCAACCTCACCGGACACCTAAATATCCTAAATAAAATCAAAAACACCATAAGCATGGCTCAAGTTTCAGACCACATCGACCCAATCCTCAGTTTCACAAAAGTATACACAGTTACCTTTCCTGAGAGGATCGAGTGGAAAACAAACCCGAAATGGATGAATGATGATTCACAAAAATGGTACACTGATGGATCAAAAACACCTTATGGTGTAGGAGCAGGTGTAGTGGGGCCCAGAATCCACAAATCATACACTCTCACCAGGGACACCACTATCTTCCAAGCGGAACTATACGCAATAATGGAAGCAGTAAACATCATGCAACGCAGTAACCACAAGAGAGTAAGGATTAAAATACTCTCGGACAGCCAATCAGTCCTAAAAGCTTTAGATAGCTATACATACAACTCAAAAACCCTCTTAGAATGCCACAAGGCACTCAATAATCTGGCATCCAAAAACAATGTATCATTAATTTGGGTACCGGGACATGAGGGATATGACGGCAACGAAAAGGCAGACCTTCAAGCCAAAAAAGGGGCAGATGAAAACTTCATCGGACCTAGTCCTATGTTCGGTTTCAACAAAAACAACCTAAAACAAAAAATAAAATACTGGGCCAAAACTCTATTAAACCAGCATTGGAACAATGTAGAGGGTCTTAGACACTCCAAAAAGTTCTTAAGTTTCAACGCTAAAAGAGCCAACATGGCCCTCACGTTAAACAAAAAGAGCATTCGCACTCTCACAGGCGCCCTCACGGGTCACTTCACTTGCAACAAACACTTACATAAATTAGGCATAACTAACACCAGCACCTGCAGATTCTGCTGCGAAGATGAGGAGTCTATGGAACATCTCATTATCGAATGTCCGGGGTTGACGCACAGAAGGAAAAGGTTTTTAAACAAGTTCATGCTTACAGATGAAGACCTTCAATCACTCCCTCAGAAGGAGCTGGTACAATTCATAAGCATACTTAACAGTCAATAGACAGCATAGGGTGCACAATAGATCAATATGGTCGCAGTGCTAAAGGGCTACTCCTTAACCCTTTACAACCATTAACCATTAACCAACTTCTCTAACGGTGATTCGACGATTGGCCAATACCATTTTCTTCACTTCATCACTTTTTTCGTCTGTTGTTGAAGTGCTCGGCGTCCGGCTCGCTTTTCGTCGTTCACATCTTCTCGGCCTTCTGAGAACATTTTGTACCACCGATAAACGTTGCTTTGGTCCAAAGTAGCTTCTCTGTATGACACAGTCGACATTCGGAATGCATCCGCGCACTTAATTTCGTTTTTCACACAAAATTTGATACAGATTCTTTGATCCATCTTTTTGAATAGGTAAAAATCGAAGACGCGTCGAAACACGTGCAACCAAAGCAGCTGTCAATAATAAACTGAACATTCGAAACGGCCGAACTCGTCGGCATGAGTGAGAGACTTGAGTACCAACATAAACCGGGATGCGTTTTCTGGCTGCACATATAAATGTACGGTAAATGCAATTGATGGAACCGTTCACCTATCCGGGAAGTCATCTCTTTTCCATTTCAATCCACAAGCGAGCTTGGGAGGCTGAGAGAGGAGGTAGAGGGACAAAACTTATGTTACCTGTCATGTCCGACGGACTGTCATTAAGCAGAAGGGACTGTGGACTGTAGGTAGTTACTTGGACTGATGACAGGTCTCTTTTTATGGGTGAAACCCATGGAAAAGGTAGGCACCTCAGACAATGCCCTCTGCCCAGCATGTGGAGAGGAGGATGAGACGGCGGATCACTTTCTGTGCGTCTGCCCGGCCTTCGCTCGAATCTGGCTTGAGGTCTTTGGCACTGATGTGTTAAGAAGCGGCCACAAGATCTACTCAGACTTCTGCGGAGGTCGGATAGATTTAAAGAAATAATGAAAAAGGTAACCCAAGTAACTGTTCGCACTCACATTTTTTATATTTTGTCCGCCTATGAGGAGAACGCGTACGCTCAAAAGGGGTTTTTGTTTGATTTGTTATGAAAAGAAATCTTTACGTCCTCTGATAAGAGGCTCGCGTCTCCTGAATAGAGGTTTTTTTTGCCAATTAGGAGAGATGTTTCACTGTATATATATATTTTAGACGCTAGCAGCCAATCACATCGTTTCAATATTGACAAGCTGCAAAACAATGTCCCCATCTTCTGATAAGAATGCAATAACAAAACAGAAACAATCACCATTCAATATTCAAATGCGTATTAAACCAATACGGCGGCCGCCGTAGCCGAATGCATTGGCACGCGACTATTATTTGCAAGTGCGTAGGTTCGAATCTCTGTGCATGAAACACCAAAATCTTGGAAAAAGTTTTTTCTAATAGCGGTCGCACTTCGGCAGGTAATGGCAAACCTCCGAGTGTATTTCTGCTCAGAAAGAAAGTGCGTGTAGCGTAGTACACATAACAGAAGTGAAAGAAGAAAGAGGGAGAGATCCGAGAGAGAATGAGAGAGAGCGAGAGAAAGAATATATATATAAATAAACTCACAACATTTGCAGAGAAAATAATAATACACATGGTATATCAACTGCGTATATATAGCGTCTGTCGCCAATGCGTACTGCCAGAGCACCCACAATACGATATGTCGTATTCTAACTATACGCTGCTCTCTCTCGCTCCGATGTATCAGCGTGGTGTTAGTGCCGTGCGCACATATAGCGCCTAACACTATAACGTGCATAGACAAGGCTCGTGCATGCGCAATACTATCTATCCTATTCTAACAATATGGTGCTATCTTTCGCTCTACTATAGCAATATGGCGTTAGTGCTGTACGTTTACACGTCACTCTCTTTCTCTCTCTGTTATATTCTAACGCCTTGTATATAATGTAAACGTGGTTCTCTCCTGTTCCTCCAATACGAGTAACGTCGTACGACTTAGACTAGAGCTTTAGCGTAGGAGTGGGAGAAAAGACGAAGGACCGCACAAAAGGGAGACGTGAATAGCCTGAAGTGTATCTAAGATATATATAAGGTACAGCTTTCTCTCTCCATTATCTCTCTTTTTCCTCTACTTTATATCTTTTTTCTCTCTCGCGGAACGAAAATGCCCAAAACGTTGCATGGCCTTGAAATTTTATTCTCCATTCTCGCTCGTCCATCGACGCCTAAGAAGTTTCACTTCAAAAATTCCTCATAAAAAACCATTTGGCGTTCGGAGTCGGCTTAAAACTGTAGGTTCCTCCATTTGTGGAACAACATGAAGACGCTCACCGCAAATAGGAGGAGGAGCTCGGCCAAACACCCAGAAAGGGGTTAAGCGCCATTCATAAACGTATATACTAAATAAGCCCAACACAACACGCTGTGAAAGACGGGTTTCAAATGGATTTTTGTTATGATAAATATTTGAACGCGATTTCACAAGTGTTTTGGCTGCTGTTTGCGCTTAAACACGCTTAGTGGCAACAAACCCAGACCTGCAATTTGTAAATTTAGGCTTGCCATACGTCAGATATTTGGTCATTAGATAATATTTCTTGATTGCCTAAGATGCCTTGCTATGCATTTCTCAATAAAGATAGAACTCAACAATTCTCGTTTTTGAGGCATTTCAAACTTTATAGCATGGTGGTAAAAATTTGTGGGATGTGTGGCCGAGATCAGACCTTTAGCCGGTTCTCAGCGAATTTGAAGGAATCAGCTGATTAGCTGACGTAGCCGGGATCGTGACAGCGATTTGTTTACGAAAAAACTGAGATTGTGTTCGTGATATACGCAAAGTCTACGCTCAAGCGAATTGAATATCAAAAGTGGAGTCTTCCGAAAACCGTTTCTTTATTTTTTGCCATTTTGACAAAGCTGACGTTATGCACCATATCATACTGTTGTGACCTGAACCAACTTAAAAATATAAAAAAATTTCATTATTTTCACTATGTAGATACAATTTATATGCAGGTCTTTGGAGCGTAAACTTTTATATCTGCGGTAAATTTTTGAAAAAAACGTCTACGTTGGCCCCGACGTCCCGAAAAAACAGCACTTGCAGAAAGTCATGCTTCATTATTACCTTTTAAAGAAAAGTGCAGCTAAATATTTACGGTAATCACGCAATTTCGCGAAGGGGCATCGAAAAAAATTCGAATTCAACTACAACAATTATTGGATGAAGACGCATGTCGAACCCTTGATGATATGTCTAAAGAGTTGGATGCTGACAGATCAACCGTCGGTAAACGTTAGCATGCGATTGGAATGGTCCAGAAAGCAGGTAACTGAATGCCACATCAACTGAAGGAGAGGGGTATCGAGAGCCGTATAATGACGTGTGAGATGCTGCTTGAACGGCAGAAAAGAAAAGGTTTTCTGTATTACATCGTCACTGGCGATGGAAAATGGATCTATTATGATAACTCTAAGCGTCGCAAATGTTGGAGCCTGCCAAGTGAACCAGGTCCATCGACAGCAAAAAAAAAATCATGTTTCAAAGATTATATTGTGCATCTGGTAGGTTCAGAAGGGTGTAATCTATTTTGAACTCCTTAAAGAAAAGTGGCCGGAATGGGACGGTCCACATGACAAACTGATTTTGCTGCATGACAACGCCAGGTCACACGTTGCTTAATCGGTCCAGAAATATTTATAGGGGTTGAATTGGCAACTCTTGCATTGGGAAACTCGTCGTATTCCCTAGACATTGCACCTTCGGATTACCATCTGTTCCGATCAATGCCGTCAGCCCTTATTGGAGAGCGCATCTTTAATTGTTTGAATAAATCGTAACTTTGACTAAGAAAGGAGGGAAACTTATTCCGATACCCAATACAAAGCAACTAAACAAAGTTAACAAAAGGAGGAGAAATCGCATTGTTTGTAAAAATTTTGTGAATGGCTTGTGATTTGTTAAAACGAAGTGCCGTGTGTTAAATTGTGAGAGTGCGATTTATAAAAATTCCCCCCAATGCAGTTTTTCTGCGTTTTTATGCGGATGACGAGAGCGCGATTTATAAAAATACCGCAAATGCAGGTTTTTTATGCGGATGACACCGTGGCAATAATGTTTTTGTGTTTTGTTTTTTTATGAGGAGGAAGCATCGAAAGCCTAACCCCGTGGCAATAATGTGTGTATGCGTGTGTTTAAAATTTCTGTTGCTTCCTGTATTTTGTGTTTGTGTAGTTTTCTATTGTTTTTGCCTACACTTTCCCTTCTCAAACAAGTAATTCCCCTTCTTTTTGTTTGTTTATTCATGGGCCTTTACGTCACGGCGAATTCGGAGAGCGCAATCATCTTGGTCTACGCTCTATTTGCTTCGCTGCGTTTGCTCCATAAAACGAAAGCTCGACGCTTTATTTTTTTTATGGAAGAAAAAATCAAATACATTACTTGTTTGTTTTTTGTTTTTATACTTAAACGTTAAAAATGTATGGTAAGCCTAACCATAATGGGTTATTTATGGATGTTGCAGGTCATGGATGTATTAGTTCTGCCAATGAAATTGCCACAGAAGCTCGATCGTACATACATATACATATTTGCTCGCAGAATACGCAAGTTAACGGATAATTAAACATCTATTCATAATTATTTACTCTGAAATATTAAAAACACCAAAAAGCACCAATGTTCGCAGTTGTTCAAATAAAAACTTTTGAAAATAAGTTAGGACAAAATACGTACACAACACATTTGGCTGGCGTAGAATGTAAGATTTAGTCAAAACAATGAACCATCCGCCAATTTCTAGTTATATGTATAAAAACACCACCACTTCCATGTACAGTTGGCAGATAATAGTCTCGGCGAAAAGTACTTAATAATTTCGCACTTAAAATGTTTGCGCACATTGCCTGTCGCGCACTGCCGCTTTTGATTGCGGTCTATACCACCGTCTCTCATGCCAATGGCTTCATTGGCGGTATACAAACCAAAATTCAGAATTATCCAGCCGTGGCCTCTTTGGAGACAAGCAATGGAACAGTTGTCTGTGGCGGTGCTTTAGTCAGCACGAGTGTGGTCGTGTCTGCTGCGCAATGCTTGGAGTACAACGATCCTGCAGACCTGTACGTCCGTCTGGGCACCAGCGACTATGCCAGTGGTGGAGAGCGCATTTCCATTGCCTCCTACAAAATTCATGAGGAGTTCAATTGCGACACCATGGCCAATGATTTGGTTGTAATCAAGCTGGCAAAATCAATTAAGAAAACAAAGAAGGTGCGTACCATAAAAATGCCTAAGAAGGAACCAAAAGCTGGAAAAATTGGTGCGATAGTCGGTTGGAATGCCAATGAGCAGCTCGCCGAAGCTGAAGCGAAAATTATCAGCACTCAGGCATGTGGTTCTGGCCAATATGCCTATAGGAGTGATGACCTAACCGCTAGTATGCTCTGTGCAGCGCCGGTGGATGCGCAAGTATGTGATGCACAACCGGGCACACCGTTGATAATTAAAAGAAATTTGGTTGGTGTGGTTTCATGGGGCTATGGTTGTTGTGGTGATAAGGGCCACCCAGTCATTTACACAGAAATCAGTAAGCTTCGTAAATGGATCAAGAATACAGCAAAGAAATTAAAAAATTAAACGCACAGTCGCAAATATTAAATAAATAATTCTTATGAAAAATGTGACAATTAGTTTCAATAAATCTCGTTATTTCGTGTTGCATTTAATAAATTAGTAAATTAATTTAAATGGAAATAATAAAATACATTTATAGAAAGTATTATTGTAGAAAACTTAATGTTTTTTTGTTTTTATGGTACAAAACTTATAAAAATGATTAGAAAACTTAATGTTTTTTTGTTTTTTGATTGCATAAAAATTGGTACCTATAAACGGGCGTACTTACAGGCCGATTACGGCTCACAAGGATTACTGCAGAAGTTGTAGGGTTCAAAATGAACTGAAAACTCATTTTCAATGTTGATGAGCAGCTTTATCGAGGAAACGGTGGATTGCTTAGGCGCGTTTGAGTAGAGTTCGCTGCGAGATTTGTGCATTCACAATATCTATGCCATTCTCAACTTTATCAACTGCGTTGTTTGCTTTAGGATAGACTTCCGGGGACTTTGCTATGAAAGTAACAGCACTTAGTTGTTGCCGTGGCATTCAGACTTTTCGCCACAATTCTAACCTACATACATACATCCATACATAATTGGCGCTTACACCCTTTGCTTTGGTATTTGACCGAGCTCCTCTTCCAACTTGTAGTGTGCGGTTAGATGCAGTTCCACAAATGGAGGGATCTACAGTTTTATGCCGCCGCCGAATGGCAAATCGTGTTGCTTTCGTGGCACAGATGCACTTGAAGGCTTGCCATTGCCTGTCGAGGAAACAACTTTTTTCTATCACTTGGTGTTTCATGCCCGGAGATTCGAGCCCGCGCAGTTTCGAATGATGGTCACGAATCAACCCATTCGGCTAACCTAATAGCTGGTTTAATACGCAGAGTGGCTATTAGAGAACGAGAGTGACACTGCAAAACTCTTTATTTTGATTTCACAGAAATGTATTTATTATCATCTCTAACATAACCCACTCACTCACAATATACCGAACGGCGTCAGCAAACAAATTGATCAAAATCAGTTACATTATTTTCGAGCCGTTAGAAACTTGGAATATTCCTTAAACTATAAAACTGCATATTTTAAATTTGTATTATAATTCTAATTAAAAAGTTTGATATTGTTTTGAAAAGTTAATGAGATTTTTTTTCAACTTGTTCGAAGTTTGAAATTTTTCATAATATTTTCGTAAAAATATTATTAAGATTAAATAAGAAACCAAAAAATTGTCAATTTTTTTCTCCAAAAGCGGTATCCACTTATCCGCTCTCACGACTTACTTTGCCGTGAAGCACAAAGGGCGTCTAAGGACAATTTTTTGATGTGGACTTTCTAAATTTATTAATTATAATAAATGCTTAATATCAAATCACTACCGGGACAGTTCTCACTTGCAGAAATAGAAGTTATGAAAAGCTAGAAAGGTGCCGCTTTTTGGTAGGTTTTCTCTACAAGATATGTTTCTGTGGTTGTTGCCATCTCATTTTATATAGAAGCATACTTTTAGGCGTGCGGTTCGTGGTTTCGTATGTATGTTCTGTAACTGGGATGGTGGGTTGCTGTATTAATGCAGATTTGCAATAAAAATTATAGAAATATTAAAAAGAATATTCCTCATTGCCCCGCTGTTATTGGTTAATTTAATTCAAAAACTTTATATGCAATAATGACCAAGGTTTGATAGAAAAAGGGCGGCAATCTCGATGCAAGGGAATAAGAGTGAAGGCCGGAGGTTGAGTTATCACTTTAATAAAAAATAACTTTTTATGGAGCCTGTAGTTAGAGTAAATTGCCTCCTTCTCTCACTCGTCTCTTCCCTAATGCAACCTGTATGGTGCTCACACTCACCAACGTAAACGTACGCCCAAGGATGATAGATACCAGGTTTGCTCGTTAGGTATGGTGGAAATACAATTTTTGAGGGGAACTTTGGATTCTACGTCATTCGTTTTGTATTTCACATATTTTAGCTTTAGCTTAGTGAAACACAAAACTAATGACGTCGGTATATCTGTCAAATTCACTCAGAACCGAATAACGGTCTGCTAGGTAGTACACCTCTAAAAATCTATTCACCATGCCGTATGCCCGTATCAGTTGTTACGATCATACTAATGAGAACTCCATGTAAATGAAAAATTCCTTCCTTCCGTATTGTAGTATCGTAGATTTTATCTCAGGATTTTTAAAAATTCCCGTAGAACCCTGTCAGCTGATTGTTCTCTCACCACACAGTGTTGCCAAACAGTACATTTCGAAATCATTTACAAAATAAACTAAGAAAAATTATAACTTTTATTAAAATAACTTAAAAACACTGTTGCATAATGTTAATTATAGATAAATGAACTATTTGCATTTGTTGGTTTTTGGCTTTGGTTTATTAAACAATGAAAAATTGTAACTGATAACGCGGATGTGTGAAAAAGTGTGGAAGCAAAAATATCAATTGCAACATTGTGTAGATACAACTAAACACATACACACATAAACCGATGTATTGTGTAAATATGTAACTAAAAGATCGCAGTTGTTCTCACGGGATGAGTTTTTGTGCTTGTTAGGGGCTGCGGTAAGGGACTGCGTACGTCGTTCACTGTTTTCAGCATGAAACAACGATCTACGATACTACGGAACGGAATGGTGGTGAGAATTTATTTACATGGTTGCATCGTGTCAGCTGATACGGGCGTATGTTTTCATTGGTGAGTGTGAACACTAGTAGGCTAGATAGGTATTTTTTTATTTCCAGAAAAAATGATCAATGATCAGCTATCATAAATTGCTGAAGAGGACAATATGTTACATTATTATCCCATTAATGATTAAATATAAACCAAAACTGTTCTTAAGTTCTTCCTTCGAATTTCGGCCAAAATATTTTTGTTGATGGCTAACTAAAGTCTGTATTCTCTTTATTTACACTACGATAAATATTCTAAGAAAAAGGGCATGTACATACATATGTTTGTATATTTGCCAATTGTTCAAATAAAATTTACCAAAAATATTTGGTCAGCATAAAAAATAAATAAAAATAAAAAAGTAGAAAAATATCCCGCTGGCACTGCTCTGTCGTTAAGGCAAAGTATATTCTCTTACAAAAGAGTAGTGAGCAACCAAATAGTAGATAATAAGATGCGCAAATGCTCTTTCATTTTCTGTGAGAGCGCACCCAGGAACTCGTTTCAATACTTGGCAGTATTGCCAATCTCTGGGCTGATAGCCGAAATAGCGGGTTGCCAGAAGTATGGCACCAAAAATAACTCACGCAAACATCTCATTTTTGCGTTAATGGAAAAATTTCGCAATTGAAATATTTATAATTACATACATATTTGTTTTAAAATAAATTCAGTTGAAACGTAATAATTTAAATCAAAGTGTGTTTTTAAAATTGTCCAAAGCCTCTTACAAACAACTTTACAAACATACTTTCCCTAACTACATTTGAGTTACAGGGTCCGGCACTCGAAGTGTAACCAATTAAAAAGTCCATAAATTTAGTTTGGAAAATTACTTTTATTCAATGCAATGAAAAATATGTGTGGAAATAATACAAAATTAAGAATCAATTTACTTTTGCTCGACATGACCACCTTTTGCCTTGACTATGGCCTTGAGACGGTCTAGAAACGAGTTGCAAGCTGCCCGAATGTGACTTGCAGATATTTTGGTCCACTCGCGCACAATGACATTGTTCAGCGCCTCAAGACTGGTGAATCTTTTAGTTCGGACCTTGCTCTCTAAAATGGCTCAAAGAGAATAATCCGTCGGATTTGCGTCTGGTGAATTTGAGAGCCATTGTGTGGACGTTATGAAGTTCGGAACGTTGTTTTTTAACCATTCTTGGTTCGCTCGAGTTTTGTTAGACGGTGCCGAGTCTTGTTGAAACGTCCAGGGTCTCCGTTTGTGTACCCAAAATACTTTCTCGATAATATTTCGCATTTACTTTGACGCCAGGCTCGATGAAAACGATTGGAGAGCACCAATATGCGGTTAAAGCGGCGCAAAGCCTCCCGGTGGCCAATCGATGCCTCAAATTCTCGTATGAACGGTCAGTCAAATAAACCCTATCATTTTGGGGAGTTTACGAATTGCTCAATTTGAAAAAATTTCTCGTCAGAAAACACAATGTACCGAAATTGACCGCTTTCGGCCAAGCGCAGCAACTCCTTCGCGCTCTGAAGACTGACTTGTTGCTGGTTTGGTGTGAGATTTTGCGCCTTTTGGATATTGTAAGGCTTGACTTTGAGATAATTTCGTGAGGATTTCGCTCAAGTCACTTTTTCACTTTTTGAACCATTTCACGTGACGTTGCAGTCTTTTGATGCCCACCTCATATTTTGCTTCTTTTGAGGTAATGCAAAAATATTGGACCTACTTTTCCCAACTCTTCTTAACACTTAAAACCTTTTTATAAATTTTAAAAAGCTTTTGAATTTACTGAATACTATTTAAAGCTAGAGAGGCAAAAAAAAAAAATTAATAAATAAATACCAGATAACACTGAAGAAGCCATAACGACCTTTTTTCAGAAAGAAGTACCTCATTTATTTATTTATTTATTAATGTCTAGCAAAATTTAGAACAGATATTTAAGATATAAATTCAGAACTGAAATACAAATTCACAAAATTTAATATTAAAAAGTGTAGTAAAATTAGATTATCAACATAGGAACCCATTAAAATGCTAAAAATATATACAAGTTACAATTGAATTTTAACGAAATTAATAAAAAAAGGTATTATTATGCTTTCTTACATAGAGAGTCATTTTTTAATTGCATTTGAAATACTTGTTTGGCCCTAGAAAGGTCCAAATCCAAAAAGTTTGAGAAGTAAATAGGGCCAGACAAGGTTCTAACGAGTAGCGCATTGGCACTATATAATGTCCAACTAAAGCCAAGGCGAAAATTTCTGCAAGGAACATTAAACTGTATTCTTTCTAGCAGAGCTAAGCAGTCAATTTTGCCATTAATGAGATCACAGGTATATGATACTGCCTGAAAAGTATCCCTGTCACTTAATGGAAAAGGCTAATAAAGCGACAGCGCCATTTATATGATGGTTTCGGGTCTGAGAAATTGAGTGAATGTAGTGCGCAATGCACAAACATTTTTGAAATCCTCTCCACTCGATTTATTAGTTGATTTTGTTACATAAACTCAAAAATAGCAAAAAAGTGTTTTTCGGCAAATTTTTAATGTGTTTTTCTGCCCCTTCGGTCCATAACACATTTAAAAAACCAAAAACGCGTAAATTTCTCACACATGAAAAGCTCTTTAGTAACTCAATACAACTTTGGTATTTTATATTCTTTAAATGGACATTTTAAAGCTTTTTTGTGTCCAAAACTAGGCAACGCTGCAGTTGCGAGAGAGAGATTTGCCTGCTCGAAAAAGAAGACCAAACTCGGAAAAAATGTAAGTAAAGCGAAAAAATATCTCTTCATTGTGAGCAGAAATCAGAGCAATTATAACAATCATCTTTGCTCATGATTCAATTATTAAAGATTTGCTTTGTGATTTGTGACATTAGCATTCTGACACTCCCTTACACATGGTCGCATTTAAAAAGGGCGAAGGAGTGGAAAAATTAAATACCTTTTTGGTAAAAATGGTAGCAAAAAATGTTTTGTTTTTACTTGAATTATAAATGCTACAAACGGAAATTGCCAGGAATAATATTAAAAAAAAACGGTAATTAACATAAGTTAAACCCAGATTGATATTTTGTGAATTAGTTTTTAGATTGAAAACTGATCACGAAGTTGGGGAGTTTTGCCAATATGACTCTACTATATTACCTAAGAAATATGGCCCTAATGAAAGCCTCTCAGAGGAGAAGCGAACTCATCATAAATTTAGCTGACTAACAACAAGCTGTGAACATACTCACGCCTTGCTTTACTATGCTATGCCCACGTAAGTTTGGAGTTTTGACCCACAAGTCGAGATTATTCTTACATTTCTAACTACTGGACAAACTACTTAGGGCATGAAAGACCAAATGACATTTTCTTGTTTGTAATATCGGAGCCTCCTCGAAAGGCAATGGCACACTTCCGAGCCATGAAAAAACTCCTCATAAAAAACCATCTGCCATTAGGAGGCTGCGATTAATTACATATTGTTAAATGACTTCTTTGTTGGTAACTTTTGTATCCTTAAAGTAACCTAGTAAGTACTGTAAGTAATGTACCAACCTGTATTTGAAAGGCTTCGGACTCAAATTGTCAAAACGTCCATCTTTCACGTTCATTGCCCCAAAAATATGCTTTATGATATCCTGATTTAAGCTGTATATCAGGTTGTTTTCGAGCAAGTGACACCCTTTTGAAAATGAAATGTTTTTCCTACAAATTATACTTTTCTTCCACTTTTGCTAAAAATTTCTAGAGTTAGCAGCCCAGTGTCTTGCAAAGGAAGCCGATTTTTCAAGAGGAAATGAGAAAGCTACTTACTGAGCAAACCTTTTATTATTGAATTTGCTTTGCCTGTTTGTTCCCACTTAGTGAAATTTGGCACAAGGCGAGCATACATATGTACATACGTACAATCGACAATTAAAAAAAAAAAAATTGTTAATTAATTTCAACTTTTTATTTGTTTTTGAAAGTTTAAAGTTTGATTAACGCAGACGGATAGTAAACATTTGAACTTTTTATTTCACAAGAATGAATTTGAATTGAATTGAAAATTATGATGTAGAAATACGCAGAATAAAAAGATCAACTCGTCTCGATGAAGTAAATTAGAGGGTGAGTTTATTAGTAACGGAAAAATTTATACGTATGTACATACATATGTATGTATTTAGGTACTTCAATACTTCTTACATATTAAAGAGAAATATTCTTGGAAAGTATCAAAATAACTGTGAAATTGCAGATAGAAAGAGAATGAGCTGATACAATAAACAGTAAGGGACTTAAACACTAGGACGCTTAACATATGAATTGAACATATGATTGAATGAAAAATTTTCTTTCATTTTCAATTATTTCACTATTCACAATTACAATCAGTTGCGAATTTCAATCCACTTCGATGAAGATGCCATTGTACCAGCAGAAGTCAAATGGCTGCTAATCTTTGGTTTTTTACAATGTTCTGAAGACAATACGTATGAGTCGCCAGAAAGGAGCAAAATTGTATGCGTAGCCTAGTCGTCCAGACAACTTTTAAACAACCGACAGTAGTGACGTTTCGTACAATGTAATTACTCTGACTTCAATTCCACCACGAATTGCAACGAAACGTCGCCGAATTGGCCAGTTATGTGAAATCATTTGCTAAGTTGCATTTTTCTAATCGTACAGAGCTAAAGGGATGGGCGATCCTACAACCAGAGATACATCAAGAATCAGTCTCAAGTTTTGGTCAACACGAAGGTAACGATTTTAATCTTTAGCACAACAAATATGGACACAACCGACTAGTTTTTTTCGTGTCCATGCTTTAGTAGGTAGACTGGTTTAAAAGGTTAGGCTTATTTTAAAAAAATAGGTCAAATAGACATGGTTATTTTAAATAACAATAGATTTGACACAGAAAATAAAACTTGCCCAATATGTAATTTAGATGAGCTTGAAAACATAGCACATTTCCTGGCGCACTGCCCAATATTAAGAGAATATAGAAAAGTCTTTTTCGGAAAATTTACATTAAATGATTCACAACTGATTCAGATTTACAACTGACTGAGATTGAGGGAAAATGTCCATTGGGATAAAACTTTCTTTTTTGTCTTTTTTTTTATTCCTTGATAATCTATATTAGACGACATTATCAATCGGAAATAAATAAACTATTTAAGAAAACCTCATAATGCATATTATATCGCTCCTAGTCGGAACATAGGGCGGAAACAAATGCTCTCCAACGATTTCTGTTAGCCGCTATGTATGTGTCCGATTTGGTTCCAGGAGGTGGTGGAAGAACTCTCATGTGGGCGATTCTACGTCGACTTTTTTGCGAATGCCATTGAAAAGCCAACATAATCGTCTTCTCTACGTAGAGTATGTCCAATCCAATTCCATTTTCGTCGGAATTAATTGACCAGCTTTTAGTAAGCAGAAGAAGATCCATATTGGAGATTGTGCTCGACCAAAAGTCACGGCATATGTATTATTTTGAGTATTGTGGATTTTAAGTTTTATTTTTAGTGACAGGATGCGAGATCGCCACAGTCTGCTAAGCTTATGGAACGTAGTTGGTGCTTTGCAATTACGAACTGCCACATCTTTAACTGCGCCACCATCCTTTGTATCATAATTTGGCTACCGAGGTAGCAGAACTCATCTACATCTTCGATAATGATGGCGTTTTCGTTGGTAGTAAGTTCAGGAGGAGATGTGATTGTTGTTTATATTCCCATAAGTTTAGTTTTTGTGAACTTTATTTCAGGACCATTCTTTTCTAGTTGGCGAAGTTTGGCAGTGGCGTCAGCTAATGTGTGAGCTATAAAAACGGCATACTCGACATTTTTCTACAAACTCTGATTAAAGATTTGGAAATTTTGATGTGTTTTTAATTTTAAATTTTAAAAAGGATGGCTTCCTTTGCGGTAGAAAGATTAGGTGGAAAAGGTCTTGGTTTCACTTGGTGTGTCCAATTGATGCCGATCACCACGAGAAAGAAACGACTGGAGTGCTTTGTTACATTCGGCCAAAATCGCTTAATCGGTTACCGCGCCATAAATATATAGTTTTATTTAGATTATGACACTATTTTAGCAAACAAGTGAACGATGTGTGCTAAAACAGCTTTAATAAATATTTAACTTAATTCCAATTAACTTTGGTATAGAACTCTTTAGAAGCTGTGTAAGCGACAAATGGCAGAGTATATAAGAACGCAAAAATTTGAGCAAAGTCACAGTTGAAAGCTTCGCACTAAACTCAGCACATCCTTCAAAATGGCCAACAAATTCATTTGTACTTTATTGCTGGTTGCCGTATGCGCCAAAAGCATATCCGCTGATGGAATTGAGAATGGTAATGCCACCACCATTTCGGCACATCCTTACGTAGTCGCTATACAGGGAACCGATGGAACACGCGTCTGCGAGGGTGCCTTAATCGATTCGAATGTCGTTGTCACAGCTGCTCAGTGCTTGGCTAACTACGATGTTTCACAATTGGTCGTGAGTGTAAACAACAGTCAGGTTGTAAGCATTGCCAAGAGTACCTTCGATGGTAACTTCGATTATACGACCATGGAATATGATGTTGCCGTCTTAAAATTGGCAGAGGAAGTAAGTGTTGATACCATTGAATTAGCTTCCGAGGAACCAGCTACCGGTGTCAGTGGTGTAGTCACCGGTTGGTCTTCAAGCAGTGCTCTCGTAGATGTTTCGGAGTCTATCATCAGTGCCAGCGATTGCGTTTCGGGAGAGTATACCTACGAAGATGGTGATGTTTTAAGTTCAATGTTGTGTGGTCTCGCAGCAAACAAATCTTGCGACGCTCTACCCGGAAGTCCTTTGGTGGCCAACAATAAATTAGTTGGTTTGGTTTCATGGGGCTATGGCTGTGCCAACAGTGCCAACCCAGCTGTTTTCACCAACATCGCTGCAGTGAAGTCATGGGTAGATCAAACTGTACAGTCTTTGTAAAAGTTTTCAATTTCTGCAGGAGTAAATACAAATTTTCTAGAGCATTAGATGACTAAAACTAATGTGTATAACTAAAAAACTGTGTATAAATAAAAACTGTGTACAAATAAAAATTTGAATAAAGTAAATACAGTATAAAATTTTAAGACTTGTTAATTCAAATTCAATTACAGCGCACGCTCGATAACGTGAACTAATTCAAACCACGGCAGTTCACGTTAACAAAAGTGTTCACGTTTTGGAATGCCCAAAAGGACTAAGTAAATATATTTTTTCACATTTAAATTCACATTTTATTCTTGTTTTCGTTACATATTAATTGAAAATTAAAAACATCAGGCATCTTTTTTTGTATCTTCTGTTTCTCTAAAACTTGAAGCACAGCTTTACCCCTTAACCGCCTTACCACACTCATATCATTTTGATCGACGTCTTCATGACCAGCCCATATTAACGCCTTGTTGAAAATGTCAACTGCTTCAGTCAGCTTCATTTTCTCCAGTTGCTCTGATACGCTGTCAGCATCGGATTCTTCCTCTTGCTGATGATCGCCATCTCCATTGCCCTCCTCGATATCTTCGTTCCATTCATGAATAGCTGGTAACGTGAAATATGAAAGTTTTAATAAAAAAAAAGATTTTTCAATAACCCACATACATATCTTTGAGTATTATTGCGAACACGAACGAACCTCAGGATTTAAACTACTAAGGAGATCGACGGTGTTGCTCATCAAGGTGCGAAGTTCACCTTCCCATTTTTCTTTTAAAATCGCCAACGGAACATTATCTTTGGGATCATCATTGTTTACCGTAAAATTTAAAACACTGTTCCAGCACTTACATAGCTAATGTTGCTTCACCAACAGGAAACCAAGCCGCATCCAAAAGATTTATACCTGTTTTAAGTTAATTTTTTTCAACGACTCGAGCAAATCAGACTCTGTCGCTGCTATTGAAGCTAGAAGGTTTTTTCTGTAATGCAACTTAGTGATTTTTATTGCATTCTGATCCTTCGGTTGAGTGAGGGGAGTAACGTTTGGTGACGTAAACATTGCCGAAATTTGCCCATTCTCCGATGTCAGTTCAGCTTCATTTGGGTGAGAAGGAGCGTTGTCGATTAGGAGGTGAGCTTTAATTGGTAAGGATTTCTCCTTTAAAAACGATGTAACCTTAAAAAACAACCAGTTAACCTTAAAAATCGGACAAAACTTAAAAGGAATATTCACCTGTGGAACAAATAACTCATGAAAGCGTTGTTTGAAAATAGCCGACGTCATCCCGGCGGATTTCGAGCTCTTATAGTCGGTGGGATACTGAAAGTTTTTAAAGCAGCGTGGAATCTTCCAATTCCAATTACCAAAAGCTGAAGCTTCTGGGATCCAGTGGCGTTTGAACGGCATAAAAACGTGATTCGCTGCTTCTCGGACTTTACCCCTGGGGCTCTCTTCTCCAAACTTGACGCTTACGTTTTCTCTGACAAAAGTCTCCACAATAACTCCGGAAACAGATCCACTAGCTGAGGTTGGGAAGACAGTTTTTCGCCTGATATTTTAAGTAGACGAATACCGTACCTCTTCTTGAATCCTTGGAGCCATCCATCACTAGCGAAGACGTTTGTTTTATTATCTTTAAACTTTGCATACAGTGTTCTTGCCTCTTCTTTCAACATTAGAGCACTTACTGGCCAGTTTTTATCTCGCATTCGGATAAACCAACGATAAAGAGCTCTCTCTATTTTGGGCAACTCTAAAGAACGCAGTGTTTTTCTACATCCAGGTCCACAATAGGTGTTGTTACGCATTTTAAAATCGCTCGCTTTTTCGCTTTAATGTTACAAATTGTTGATTTAGCAACATTATATTTCTTTGCTAAACTCGTCACAGATGAGCCTTTTTTTAAAAAGCCTAGAATTTTAGCCTTTTGTTTTAATGTCTAGCACACGGGTTTTTTAAAACTCATTTTCACCAGAAAACATAAGACGTAACACTCTTTGCAAAACCAAAACCGCGACTGAAATATTTTACTCCTTACATGCAATTACGAATAAAATACCTATTTTATAATTAGGGGATTCCCCAATTTCAGAACTACTTGAGATCAGTGTGAACTACATTCAAATAATTGTAACGTTTATCGTTCATGTTATAGAGCTTTTTTGGGTTTGTTCGCGTTTAGAGTAGTCAATGCAAAAAATTTATGTTCGCGTTTTGGGGGGTTCACGCTTTAGAGCGTTCACGTTATCGAGCGTGCGCTGTATAGTAGATGAATTTCGGTCACTGAGGTATGTATACTAGTATACATATATTTACATACTAGCTTTAACCCGGGACCCGCCTTTTTAGATTAAATTCAAGCAAATGTTCGATTATTAGTGACGAATGAGAGTGGTGGCGCGGCCTGGGGGCTGTGGGAAGGGAGTTCCATAATAAAAACATGCCTATAACCTTCATTGGGTGAAAATATGAATGTATACAAATTTTTACGTCATTTGGTGTTGTCGTTTCGTAGTGATGCGCGGACAACGTACAGACATTCACCTTTATACAAGGTGGATTTAATATTTAATTCGCCTTGCCTTTATAGTACAGATACGTACATACATACATACATATATATGTATGTATGTAAATATACGAGTACATTTGGCTTACTCACTTCAGTAGTGTCATAGCTCAAAAACACGATTTTTGCGTAGAGGATGCGAAAATGTGCGCAGCATAATAATAAATTATTTGCGATTCGTAGCAAATTAGCTCATGCGATAAAAATACGCCGTTATTCTATTTGATATGGCGCGTTATTTTTTCAGCACAACAATCTTAGTTGCGCAAGAGTTATCATTAGTGTGATGTTCGTTGGTTCGTCTGTTCACAAGTGAAATAAACTGTTTTCTTGGAGCAACACTATCATCATGCCCAGTTTTACGTAAGACTTTTCTAGTAGCTTCCGCAAAAAAACTGTTTTAAATGTTTCGTTTACGTTTTCAACAATTTTTGCTGACGTAGTTCGAGGGTTCATCTTTGCCATATGATTATAGTGTTGTTGGACGCCCAGAACTGGGATTAGATGTAAAATTCCGGTTTAGTTGAACAAAGGAATGCGTTCTCGCAATGTCTTTGCCAACTATTCGGAAACTATTCCTACCTTTCCTCAATTTCATAACTAATTGTCTTTTCGTTACACTAATTTATTTTCCTTTGGTTTCCATGTTTTCAAATTACCACTTCTAAATAAAACGTGCAGCTGAGTTCGCAAACCCATCAACTACAATAGCAAAAAATGTAAATTGAGCAAAAACGAGAAAAAACCCTAATAAAATAATGGTATTACTAATAGAAACAAAGTGAACGCAGGCTTTTTGGTTGCTATATTTACAGTTGCTGCAATTACTTACCGTTATGTAAAAAATAAAGTGAAGAATCCCGTTGTTAATATTATTATTTCTTTTTTCCTTTTGTAACATATTTTTTTTTGTTTATTTAATATTTCATCTCGTTTTTTTACCACGATTAAAAATAAAAATTAAAATATAGCAATAAATAAAAAAATCTGTTATAAAATATGTAAATATGTAGATATGTATGTATATATTTTAGTCATTCTGCGTTTCCGATGTCCAACATTCGTGCCATCCCTTAGCACGGCGTGCAGGCGTTCTGTTTGTTTGCAACCTTCCACCCACTGCAACTCTAGCCAGTTCGCTAGTTCGCCAGCTCTCATCGCTTTGAATCGGTTTGTTTACGAAAAAGCTAAGAATGTGTTAGTGATAAACGAAACACAATTAACCTAATGTCACTTCGTTGCCGCCTGAACAACGACGGATTTGACGAGTGTGTGAATACGACCTCGTTATCGTGCAGATTTCAGCTCATAATAAGATTGTGTTAGTGGTATATGAAAAAAAAGCAACACAGTCTACACTCATGTCACTTCGTTGCTAATGAACAACGACTGATTAAACGAGTGTGTGGATACATGTGAAATGATCGTGCGGAATTCGGCTAGTGATAAGACTGTGTTAATGATAAACGAAAAAAATTAATCGAATGTCACTTTGTTACTAATGAACGACGACTGATTAGTAGAGTGTGTGAATAGATGTGAAATGATCGTGCAGAATTCGGCTGGCGAGCTAACACCGTTACGTTTTAGCCGAAGTTCCTCTCACAATTTGTTTTTCCACAATAGTTATTGGCCAATCTATCATCATTGGGTGGGATGCATGTTTTATAAATTCGCGTTTTCCTTTTCACACTCATGTGTTTGTTTCTCCACACCTTGCTTCTTAAAAAGCCAGAAATGTGTGCTGCTTTCACCCCATTGGCTGCATCCCTTTGAGTTGTTACTTATGCATATTAGTACTTATATATTGAAACTTCATCACTTATTCCATGCTTCGTTCATACACGGCAAGTTTGCACCTAAGAGGATGCTTCGATGTGGTCATGAATTTTGATTTTATATCAGAGATCCACATGTGGAATTGTTGCAGATTGTTCGAATGTATAAAAAAGCATTTGTGCATTATCTTCAGTATCCGATAAAATAACTGCGCCATCTGCATAACAAACAATTTTTATTTCTCTGCTACCAATTGTATAGCCACTTGCTGATGTTGAGTTAACACCATTGATTATCTCATTCATTATAACATTAAACAAAATAGGGCAGAGACTGTCTTAGCTACCTCAAAATTTTATTTCATAATTACACTTTTTATACGAAAAATTTCGTACCAGTACTTTTGAAAAATCGTTTTTTTTGGGCAATCACTAAGCTTCACTATTGCAAATCACTTATCCAAAATGCCGCTCTTTCTTTAAACCGAAATTTGAAAATTGTTCAGTCAGTGGAAAATTAAATTAGTAAAATGTCCGATTTTCGAAGAAAATAATCTTCAGTGATGAGGCACATTATCACTTCAGCAGAACTGCCGCATTTGGGCGAATGACAATCCAAGAGTAATTGCCGAAAAGCCAATGCACCCACAAAGAGTGACTGTTTGGTGCGGTTTATGGGCCGGCGGCATCATTGGGCCGTATTTTTTCGAAAAGGAGGCCGGTCAGGCAGTTACTGTGAATAGTGTTCGCTATCGTGAGATGATAACGAACTTTTTATGGCCCGAATTGGAAGATATGGATGTGGACGATATGTGGTTTCAACAGGACGATGCCACTTGTCACACAGCTAACGAAAGAATGGCTCTTTTGCGCGAAAAATTTGATGGCCGAATAATCTCACGTCGCGGCGATGTCAATTGGCTGCCAAGATCATGTGATTTGACACCGTTGGACTTCTTTCTTTGGGGTTATTTGAAAGAAAAGGTGTACGTCGATAAGCCAGCAACAATTCAAGAGCTAAGGGATAGAGAAAGAGATAATTTAGCACATTAACGGCATAGAACCTCAATTATGGCTCAGCGTCATCGAAAATTTGGATCATCGGATGGAGGTGTGCCGCGGCGGCCATTTGGCCATACGTAATTAAGCCATACCAATATTATCATAATAAAGAGAAATGACAATAATTTCCTAAAAAAATCTATTTTATTCGAAATCAACACCGGCCCTTGAAACTTAACCACCCTTTATTTTCAAAAATATTCTCCTTTATATACAAAAAATATTTCAATCAAAACCTACCTATTTTTACAGAAAACAAAACCTACTTCAAACAAGCACTTTCCGTTCAAGCTGGCATTGAGGATTTGGATCCTTCCGATAACAGTCGTGCCGATTTAGAAGACAGCTACGTGGTTGTAAAGCTTAGCATACAAAAACAGCTTGAGGAGGATGGAAATGTTACGGTGAAATACGCTGAGGCGGCTACATCAGCAGCTGTCGGCACGACGTCGCATCTCCCGAAGTTGTCGCTGCCGAAGTTGTCACCTTCAACGGAGACTATGCTGAGTATAAAAACTTTATAACGTCCTTTACTCAAATAATCTCACGTGAAACATTTCACTTGTTTTCAAAAACAGGAAAAGGGTAAGATCACGCGATTTACTTAGAACCGCGTGCACGAATGTGACGTGAAAAAAAAACAAACGAGTACCTCACGAAAGACATGTGCTCAGCGCGCGCGCTACTATGTATTCAAATTTATTTACACTAATTAAAATACTCTAAGCAAAGTAAGCGAATGTACATACACCTAAGCATATATGTACATATGTTTGTATGTATGTAGGTGACAATTGTTCAAACAAAAGTTACCTAATATATTAAGCTAGCTGTACCGGGCGCGCGTTGCTACGTCAATAACTAAAATAAATTTAAGATAAATAGCTTTAAAGAAAAATCAGTAAACAAATATTCAATTCATTCCAAACCATTTTATTGATTTTGTTTATTTCGAAGAAAAAAGTAACATTACAAAGTTTAGTTTCAATTCGATGTTTATTGAAGTGCTGTGGGATACACAATATTTCTTGTTTTTCCATCTGGTGCGTAGACGAATAAATCATATTCCGACACGCGGTGCAAGCCACATAGAGCTGTCCATGTGAGAAGCATGGATTATCCAAATTTAATCCCCACACTGGTAACTATTGTCCTTGTGCTTTGTTAATAGTCATTGCGAAAGCGAGTCGCACCGGGAACTGTAAACGTTTGAATTCGAAGGGCATATCTGTCGGGATCATTGCGATACGTGGCAACAGTACGTCTTCACCTTTGAATTTTCCAGTCAAAATTGTTGCCTCGATAACATTGTTCATCATTTTCTTTACTGAGAGTCTGGTTCCGTTGCAAAGTCGTGGTGGATTTTTGTTTCGAAGAAGAATTAATGGGTACGCCAATTTTCAATGTAAGAACGTGCGGCGGCATGCCTGGCAAATCAAGCGAATTCAAGAATTATGTTGGATAATTGACAACCTCGTCTTGATTCTCCATAGTATCGATGGACTTATATGTTGTCTTTTCACTATGTATTCCATGCTGAATGGTGAAGTTGATATAGCACGCGTACTGAGCCACTGATGGTTTTTGTAGTTTTATGCAATGTTTGGGAAAACTTTTTGCACCAATTCGTCGATGCTTTCTGTGCTCTTACAGAAGTTTGATTGCTGGTGATACATTGTGCAGATTCATCAATTTCTATTCGCCCATTTCCAATATCCAATAATTGTTTTGCAAAATTTCCAGCCGATGCATCCCGTTGTAGTTGTACATGCATGTTAGTTTTCACAGTCAATTTCTGTAAATGACGCCATAGAACTGATGATTTACGACATGCATTAAGTTCATCAGCGGGTGTTGAACGTGGTATAATGGGCAGTGTCTGTCGAAAATCAGCAGACAATAAAATTAGTGCGCCACCGAAGATCCGTCTGTTTCCTTTCAAATCTCGCAGTGTACGGTCAAGCGCTTCCAATGATTTCTTGTGATTGTACTTTTCCCATTACAGAGCTTTTGCTGATGTTGCCTGTTGGTGCCTCAGTGTTTTGCAAATTCAACGAAAGTTTCAATGCTGAATGCGCTGTTCGGCCACCATCCGAAAGAGTTGCCGCAATTCCAGATGATGCAATAGCCAGTGCAATATTATTTTGTGATCGTATTGTTGCCAAAATTAGTGAAAGAAGAAAAGTCTTGCCTGTACCACCGGACGCATCTATGAAAGCCAGCTCACCGCTTTGTTCTGTGATTGCACACAAATTCTAACGAATGTCCCCAGTTCGTCAGAATCATAGTGTGTTTCTCGTTGCAAATCACGATCGAAAAGTTTGTTTGCAGGTTGCAGGGGCAGAAGTTGCTATTCTGCAGCGCCACCTGGTGGCGAGTGAAATCAATGAGCATATTCTACAAACCTTTTCCGTGGAAAAATACGTATATATACCAATTTTCATAATAATCGGTCCAGTAGTTTTTGAGTTTATCGATGACATACAGACAAACATTCATTTTTATATGAGCCCTTGATTTTGAAAGTGGTATAAGTAAAAATTTTGAAAATCCAGTTTATTAGGTATTTCATATCAAATCCTAAGAAAATAACATAATCTGAAGAGAGTAGTAGTATACCATAAAAATTAACTCGATAAAATGTGTTTATTTTTTGGTTGGTAAACAAAATGCGGTTACTGTTTTTTTTGATAGTGGTATAAGTCAGCCTGTTCACAAAGCTTGGCAAAATAATTAGTAATTTTGTCATGCCTTCAGGTATGATCAAGTAATCCTTTTAATGTAAAAACGTACTATTTATAGCTAATTGTAGACATTTTACGGCTAAGAAGTATAAGTAATGCTCCCAAGAAATTGAAAAGAATAAGACTAATATTGTCTTCTGATGAATCAGTTCATACTTTAAGAGTGAATTCGGAACCCTTACAAATGGAAGAAAGTGAGAAAGAGGGCACGAAATCAACGTAATTATGCACAAAATATAAGAAAAATGAAGAGAAACAGTGGAGAGGAAAAGATTGCCTTTGTTCCAAAACATGCATAAATGGAATCGGATATGAAGACAGGAAAACAAATTTTGATTCTTTTTGGAAATTAGCAAGTTTCGAAAAACAGAATTTGTTTCCGCATGGTTTGGTTCGAAAACAATCAATAAAACAAAGCCGACCCAGAAATTACGAAGGATGTATGAGAAAATGTACTTTTAAGATTCATCTGGTGGGGGGTCATTTTTCCCAAAATAAATTTCCCAAAAAAATTTGTTCCCAAAATTTTTTTTCCCAAAAAAAAATTTCACAATATTTTTTTTCCCAAAAATATTTTTTCCCGCTTTATTGTTTTTTCCCGAATGCATGTTTTCCCAAAATAACTTTTTTCCAATAGATAGCTTTCCCGAACAAATACTACTGAAATTAATTTTTATTATTCTACTATTTGACATTTTTCGACGATTCCGACAATATGAGTGTATATAATAATCAAAAATCTTATACTTAAGTAATCGAAAAAGATTCGAAAAAGTTTTTCAATATACATTTTTCAATTCGGATAAAAAGACAAGGTAACGAATGTATCCAACTTCACTCATATAAACAAGTTTTTTCACTTCATTCTTTTCGTGTCAAAATTTCATGAGCCAAAATTTGCTGCCTAAAGTCAAAATTTCTAATTATGGCGGAATTAATTGAATGCAAAAAATCATTTCTTTTGCACATGAACGGATATTTGTACTACAAACACTCAGGTAGAATAGGAGAAACTGCGTATTGGAATTGCCGAAGAAAACCTGAGTGTAATGCTAGAGTGACAACATACGGAGGACCACACAATATCAGAGTTCTGAAGGGACTTGATGAATCGAAACACATCCTTCATGCACCAAACCCCGAAGAAGTCGAAGCGTTAAGAGTCATGAATAGGATCAAACGTAAAGCTACAGAAAATCCTGAAGCTCCTCCAGCTCAAATATTACGAACTGAATTGCGAAACGTTTCACCAGGTAAAAACAAAAAAACGAAATTGCATTCGATTCATAATTACAAAATATGATAACTCTCTCTTTTAGCGGTATTAGCGGAAATGCCAAACAGAATTAATTCCCGAAAAAGTCTTAGTCGTGAAAGATTAAAAGATTTTCCCTCGAACCCGCGAACGCTGAGAGAATTGCAGGATATTCCAGGCTTTTATCAAAATTCATTGAATGGAGATAAATTTCTAATTTACGACTCCTATGAAAATGACGAAGACTCAGAATTTGGGAGAATACTCGTGTTCGCGACGCCTGAAAATTTAAGGCAATTATTCAGGAGCATATTGTGGTTTGCCGACGGAACATTTAAAACTGCGCCTAGTATATTTTTCCAAGTTTTCGCAATTCTCGGAGCAGTTACACAACCGGATTCAAGAGGAAAACCACAAACTATTGGTTTACCTTTTGTCTACGCATTATTAGAAAACAAAGAGCAGAAAGTATACGAAAAAGTATTCTCGGTTGTTTTGCAAGAGGCAGAACGTCTAGGTATCGATATTTCTCTTCCGATTAAAGTGATGACAGATTTTGAGTTGGCTATCATCAATGCTGTAAAAATCGTAATGGGCGAAGACAAGGCACGCTGCTGTTTTTTCCACCTCTGTCAAAACATGTACCGCCATATCCAAAGTGAAGGACTTCAGAAAATGTATTGCGATCCTGAAGATCGATCGGTCAAAGTAGCCACTCATATGATATGTGCCCTTGCTTTCGTCCCACATCAAAACATCGCCCGAGAATTCGAAACCTTAAAAAATGAAATACCGGAGGAAATGCGACCAATTTCAAAATACTTTGACGCTACGTACGTCCGAGGAAAACCTGCAAAAGGCCGACGTAAACAGGTGCATCCTCGCTATGCTCCAGATTTGTGGTGTCAATATGATGCAGTCATTCAACAAACTGCGAGAACGAATAATATATCCGAAGGATGGCACAACAGGCTTCAAGTTGTTATAGGGAAAGATCACCCCAGCTTCTACATTTTTCTTTCCGAGTTGCAGAAAGAGCAATCGGACACAGAAATAATGATGCGACAATTGCAATCAGGACAGCAAGTTAAGAAAAATAAAGATTCCAAGAGGTTGAAACATGAACAGAGAATATTTAACATTGTTTCGAAATATCACGAATATGTTGATAACAATGATATTGTCACATACTTGAAAACTCTAGGATACTATATTCGCATGTGATTGTATACATACAAATTCAGAAATAAACTGAAATCTTGTTTCAAATAATAAAAAATGTACTCGCCCATTCATTGCAAATGTATATGCGATATTTTACAGACGAACGATATTTTGGGAAAAATATTTTATGGGAAAATTTATTGGGAAATTTTTAGTTTGGGAAAAATGGCATTGGGAAAATTATTTTTTGGGAAAAAAAAATTTGGGAAAAAATATTTTATGGGAAAATTTTTTGGGAAATTTTTAGTTTGGGAAAAATGGCATTGGGAAAATTATTTTTTGGGAAAAAAAAATTTGGGAAAAAATTTTTTTGGGAAAGTGATTTTGGGAAAATTGTACCCCAATCGATTCATCTAAATGTACGGAATGCAGAAGTTTCTGTTTGAAAAGTTTTTTTTCGATACTTTCAAAGTCGTGTCTTAAATCTAAAACACCTGGAACGGATGGTCGTGGCAAAATGGCTGATTCATTCAGAAAAACAGATGAAGAAAAAATTAAGTGAGAGCCATTACACGAGATCACATCACACTTCAGGTCGAAAGTATCTAAGTGCTGACTTAAATATTCGAAAAATGTATGAGCTGTATGTGAAAAATTGGATGAACATAATACATCATGTGTGAAGGAGTGGACTTAAAGGGAAAAATTCAATATCAAGTTCAACTTAAATTTTCATACTCCTCGTAAAGACACGTGGCAAAAATGTGATTTGCTAAAACTAAAAATTTAAGGTAATGAAGGCGAGAAGTTGCATCTTATGGAAATTAATGATTCATAATCACTACGTATTATAAAACAAAGTCGCTTTTTCTGTCCCTATGTCCCCGTATACGCTTAAATCTTTAAAACTACGCAACGGATTTTGATGCGGTTTTTTTTAAAGGTAGATTGATTGAAGAGGAAGGTTTATATCTATATAATGTGAAGAAATATACAAAGGGGGCGTGGCAATCGGTCAAAATGTGGCAAAAAACATAATTTTTTTGTTTTCACGGCCATAAATCATAAACGAATCAACCAATTAAAATGAAACTTTCTTAGAGTTTAACTTTGAAATATTTACTTTCGTTCTGCATCAAAAAAAAAATTGATATATTTGTTATTTAACCAAAATTGTTTAAACAAAAGCAGCTCTTTTTCCAAAAAAAGCTGTTTGTGTGTTTGTTCGCTGTCAACCGAATGAAGCAACAGGCGTTAAGAGATAATCTCACCACACCTCATTAATGTTGAATTACATCGTATGGTGACGTATGTATGTATGTATTTACGAATCGCTCGCATTATTTCATTTCGGACGTACGTACATATGTATCTATGTATGTACTGAATTTCATGTAATTATATGCACATACAATTTTACAGCGAAATAAAACGCTATTTTCACGTTCTATATTAGTAATTCCTACATAATTAACACGTTCCCTGTCTGCTGAGCCACATATGGTTCAGGAAACGTGCGCCTGATAAGCACTGATACGTTCCTGAGCCATATGTGCGTCAGGGGTTATATAAACCACATGTGTTTCATGAACGTGCAGAAGCAAAAATGTCTCTCTACGCTCATGGACCATATGTGTTTCAGGTAGAAATACCCTACATCCGTTTTTTTTTAATTATTAGTATTATATAAAGCTATGACTACAAAAAAACTAATTATTCAAAAAACGCTGTTGGACGTTTCGGTCAATTTTGCATTTTTGTATTGGGACAGGGAACGTGTTAAAATACAGTTTATGAATAGTTTTTATTGATTCGGAGCGCGTTTATTTTGCTATCGATTCCATACAATAACATTTTTTGTCATTTACTTTTTACGACAACTAATAGCTTATTTTCGAAGTGATTTCAACAAATAGGTACATAATTAATCCTTAACCAATTAAATACCTTAAATACATTGTTGTTTTAATATAGATCTATGTATATGAGTCTTTACAGCATATAATTAAAAAAATATTTTTCAAGATATTACATCAGTAATTATCTTTTGTTTCTAAATGGTAAGTATTTACATATTTTTAACTGCGGCACATACTAATAATATGACAATTTGTGGATAGGTAATCATACATATAGAACTGAGTAAATTTTCACAAAAATTATAAAGTCATGGCTGGAAGACGTCGTCGTTCGAACATAGGTCGTAGTACAGTGGATGCCAGAAGACTACGTTCAGTATGAGATGAAAAATCGTCAACGGAACGTGAGGCTCGCCGCAGTCAGATGCGGGATAGATATAGAGCTGAGAGAGAGAGGGAATCTTCAGTAGAGCGTCAGGTTCGTTGCAGCCGGGATCGAGATAGGCATACGGTTCAGAGGGACAGAGAATCGTCAGCAGAGCGTGAGGCTCGACTCATTCAGCTTCGGGATAGATATAGAGCTCAGAGAGAGGGAGAATCTTCAAGAGAGCGTGAGCTTCGCCGTACCCGAGATAAGGACAGACATCGAATAAAGAGAGCCAGAGAATCATCAGCACGAGTTACTAATTCATGGGTGAGTAAAGAAAATTCGGCCATGAATTATAATCCTTCGATTTCTTACAAGGTCGACCGAATAGTATCAATAGGTACTATGTCAGTTGTGTGTGAACATTGCTTCGCATTGAAATTCAAGGATGAATCGAAAGGTATGTGTTGTTTACAAGGAAAAGTCAAATTAGAAGAAATTCTCCCTCCACCTGAACCACTTCACTCTCTTCTTACGGGTGATCATCAGAAATCTAATCATTTCATGCGCTATATACGCCATTACAATAACGCATTTCAAATGACCTCTTTTAAGAGTAAGCAAGTCGTTGAGCGTGGCTTCATGCCTACATTTAAAATTCAAGGGCAAGTATACCACTTAGCTGGGAGCTTGCTACCACTTCGACGCGATGATCACAAATTCCTGCAAATATATTTTTTTGCATTTCCAGATACACAAGCATCTACGAGGTGTTCAAGTGTTGCACGGCCAATTGATAGAGATTTGATTAGACCTCTCCAAGATATGTTACATTCTCATAATTGCTACATACAGTCTTTCAAAACTGCGATTGAGAGTGTTCCAGCAGATACTCCTGACTTTAATGTCGTAATCCATGCAAATAAAGTTCCTGTTGGAGAACACAGAGGACGATACAATGCGCCTTCCACGAGTGAAGTAGCAGTGGTGATAGCCGGACAGCAATTTGACAAAAGAGATATTGTATTGCATAGTCGTGATGATAATTTGCAAAAAATTTCAGAGTTACACAGATCTTATGACAGCTTACAATATCCTTTGATGCTATGTCGTGGAGAAAATGGTTATGCTATTAATATTTCTCAAGTTGACCCAATCGGTGGTACACCTATGCGTAAAACAGTGTCATGTATGAACTACTATTGCTACCGTATAATGACAAGACGTAATGATTTCAACACTTTGCTTAGATATGGAATGTTAACAAACCAATACTTGGTAGATCAATATGCTAAAATTGAATCTGAGAGATTGGCCTACATCCGTAATAATCAAACTAAATTGAGAGCCGAAAATTACGTTCATCTTCAGGATGCTTTACAGGCGAATGAACACCACAACGGCATTGGGCAGTTGGTTATACTACCTTCATCATTCACAGGTGGACCTCGATATTTACACGAAAAATCGCAAGACGCCATGGCTTACGTCAGAAAGTACGGCAAACCTGATTTATTTATAACTGCAACATGTAACCCAAATTGGTCGGAAATCAGAGAAAATATTAACACCAATTCACCACAAGACAGATACGATATAGTTAACAGAGTCTTCCATTTAAAAGTACAGAAAATTCTGCACCTCATTAACAAGTCTCATATATTCGGTCCGCCGCACTGTCATATGTACACAATAGAATGGCAGAAGCGTGGCTTGCCACATGTACACCTGCTGGTGTGGTTAGTGAACAAAATTAGACCAAACCAAATTGACAGGGTTATTTCAGCTGAATTACCGGATAAAGATGAAGATCCTATCCTATACGAAATCGTAAAGAAACATATGGTACACGGCCCTTGCGGGACTTTAAACCCGAATTCTCCATGTATGCGAGATTCTAAATGCAGCAAAAAATTTCCGAAGTCGTTCCAAACTCAAACAATTACTAGCGATGATGGATACCCCAAATATCGTCGACGATCGCCAGAAGGGGGTGGGCAAATTGCTACCGTCCGAAACATTGATATTGACAACCGATGGATCGTTCCCTATAATCCGCTCCTTTTGAAAATTTTTGATGCCCACATCAACGTGGAGTTGTGCAATTCAATAAAGTCAATCCAATATGTTACTAAGTACATTAATAAAGGCAGTGATCAAGCCACTTTCAGCATACAATCACCAAATGAAGTGGAAATATATCAGTCTGGACGTTATATCTGCAGCTCTGAAGCTGTATGGAGGATTTTATCATTCGAAGTGCACGACCGGTCTCCCACAATTGTCCACCTTGCAGTTCATTTAGAAAATGGACTAAGGGTATATTTCACTGAGAACAATATACAAGAAGTTATTAATAACCCGCCGGATACAACATTGACAGCATTCTTCAAGTTATGTGCTCAAGATGATTTCGCGAAAACACTGACATATGACAGAGTTCCAAGTTACTATACATGGAACCAGAGTTCTAAAGCTTTTCAACGGCGAAAACAAGGTACTGCGGTTGATGGTTTCCCCGGAGTAAAAAAAACGGTTGCTCTTGGCAGAGTCTATGTGATTCATCCCAACAACAGCGAATGCTTTTATCTGAGAATGTTACTTCATATTGTAAACGGCCTGACATCCTTTGCTCACCTAAGAACTTTACAAGGTGTTGTTTACAATACTTATCAAGCAGCATGCAAAGCTATGGGGCTCTTGGAAGACGATTCTCACAGGGAAAATACATTATCAGAAGCAGCTGTTTGTAGTTCAGCTACATCATTAAGATATTTATTTGCCGTCATAGTAGTGTTTTGTCAAGTAACTGATTCTGTTAGTCTATGGAATAAATTTCAAGAAAATATGGCCAGTGATATTCTGATTCGGCGACGGCAAGAGTCAAACTCTGTTGATGTACAATATGACCAAAACATATTTGACGAAGCATTATTTGAATTAAACAAAATAGTGCAATTACTTTCGGGTAAAACGATCAAGGATTTTGGGCTGCCGATGCCAGCTAATACTACTAACTCTGATTTAACTAATAGTGCCGAGTACACAAGAGAAACATCATACGATCAAACGAGACTTTTACAAAATATAGCTCAAGATGAGCCACGATTAAACATCGATCAGAAAAAAGTATTCACTGCATTACTATCAACAATTGATAAGAATGAAGGGAAATTGTTTTTCCTTGATGCCCCAGGAGGCACAGGAAAAACATTTTTAATCAATCTGCTTTTAAAAAAAGTGAGATCTACCGGAAAAATTGCGTTAGCTGTTGCGTCATCCGGCATTGCCGCTACTCTTTTTTTCAAGCTCCCGCTGAAAATCGCAACCGATGATGATAACAGCGTCTGTAGTGTTTCTAGACAGAGCAATACAGAAAAATTGATGCGTGACTGCTCATTAATAGTCTGGGACGAAGCTACCATGTCAAACAAGACGTCTGTGGAAGCACTGGATAGGACAATGCGCGATTTGCGCAACAAAAATTCACCTATGGGTGGATGTACAATTCTGTCCTCAGGAGATTTCCGTCAAATCCTACCAGTTGTGACTCGAGGAACACATGCTGACGAAATAAATGCTTCGCTAAAAAGATCCTACCTTTGGTCGCATGTCAATAAATTAGATCTTAAAACTAATATGAGGGTTTCGTCATCTTCACGTGAGAACAGGCTATTTCCAGAGATGCTGCTAAAAGTTGTCAATGGAGAATTAATACAAAGTGAGGGAAGGATTAACCTAGAAAACCTTTGGGTTTTGATAGACAACATCCAAGAGTTAGTCAACAATGTCTATCCTGACATTGATAACATAAGTTATAAGACAATATCTTGGTTTAAAGAAAGAGCTATTCTGTCACCATCTAACGAACAAGTAGATAAAGTAAATAACTTGATTATTTGAAAGATTGATGCGCCGACGAAAATATACTACTCGGTCGATACTGTTCTCGATTTGGAAGAAGCTGTTCAATTTCCTACAGAATTTCTAAATTCTTTGAACCCGTCTGGACTCCCTCCTCACAAAATGGAGCTGAAAATAGGTTGTCCTGTTATTTTATTAAGAAACCTAAGTCCACCTAAACTTTGCAATGGCACGCGTTTGCTGGTAAAATCACTGAAAACTTTCATAATAGAGTGCACAATACTCACAGGATGTGGTACCGGAGAGGATGTATTGATTCCCCGAATCCCTCTGATACCATCGGATCTACCATTCCAATTTAAACGCTTACAATTTCCGGTAAAGACATCTTTTGCAATGACCATTAATAAATCTCAGGGTCAAACCTTCAACGTTGCAGGCTTAGATTTGAGTGTTGACTGTTTTTCACATGGCCAACTGTATGTCGCTCTTTCAAGAGTAACCTCTAGAGAAAACATGTTTGTATTGTCCAATGACAAGAAGGCTATGAACGTTGTATATAAAGACATTCTGTAATATAGTAATTGTTGTAAAAATAAAATAAACACATATGTAAAAATGCAAAAAGTTAATATGCAAAAATGTAGGGTATGAATTTAGATATCCCAAAAATAGCAGGAAATCTTCATGCTATAAAAAAAGGGGAATTGTTTTACTCCAAATTTAACGCGTGCGGGCCACGGGCAGTAATGAATAAGCCACAACTACTGGATCGATTTTAATAATTTTTTCAGTGAGTGACATAGGGTATATATTTTATACCCGTGCGAAGCTGGGCGGGTTGCTAGTATATAATATAAGAAAGATATGTATGACAGCATAAAAATGAAATAAAAATAAAAAAGTTAAATCGGCTGTTGTAGCCTAAGGTGATTGTGTGTGATTACTATTTTACTGAATTCCGCTGCGAACACGAGGCAAAAAATGATAAAAACAGTTGTTCACAGAGTGGAAAAATTCCATAACATATGACAACAAAACATAGCATGTCATAACAAAGCACAACTTAACATAACTTTACTTAACATAACATTTATCCAAGTTTGAGACTTGATAAATGTGATTTTTCTAGGAGAATGAAATATATATTAATAAGAATTTATTAAAATTAAATAGATTATCAAACGCACTGTATGTGCGGTATTCAAACTTTAGTCCTTGACTGTACTTATGTATTATATATATTTACCTACAAAAAAATATAGGACTGCAAAGCAGCGAATAAAGATCCAGCGGCTCCCCTGGCTAGGTCATGTCGTCCGACCTTTAGATCAAAATATGTTTTTACCTTTACTCACTGATGCATAGTAAATTCAACACCTTGATGCCGTTTTTGTTTACATTTTTGTTGTTTAGATTACGACACTCTCTTGTAGCCAGCAAGTGAAAGATTTGTGCTAAAATTGCTTTAATAAATATTTAACTAATTCCAATTAACTTTGTTGTCAAACTTCTTACATATCCTATTACATAAGCGACAAAATGGCAGAGTATATAAGAACGCAACAATTTGAGCAAAGTCACAGTCGAAAGCTTCGCTCGAAACCTAAAATGGTCAACAAATTCATTTGTACTTTATTGCTGGTTGCCGTATGCGCTCAAGACAAGAGTAGCTCCAATATTGCCTTCGATTTTACGACCATGGAAAATGATGTTGCCGTCTTAATATTGGCAGAGGCAGTAAGTGCTGCTCCGGTTGCATGAGCTAGCCTAGTCTTCAAGCAATGCTCTGGTAGATATTTCTGAGTCTATCATCAGTGCCAGTGATTGCGTTTGTGGAAAGTATAAGTACGAAGAGGTTGAAGTTTTTAGTTCAATGTTGTGTGGTCTCGCAGCAAACAAAGCTTGCGACGCTCTACCCGGAAGTCCTTTGGTGGCCAACAACCAATTAGTTGGTTTAGTTTCATGGTGCTATGGCTGTGCCAACAGTGCCAAACCAGCTGTTTTCACCAACATCGCTTCAGTGAAGTCATGGATAAGTAAAACTCTACTGACTTTGTAAAATTTTAAATTTATTGAGGTGCAAATAAAACATTTTCTTGAGCATTAAATGATAAAACGTTCATTTAAAACGAGATTACTGAGGTATACTACTATACTACTACTAATTATGGTGAAAAACAAAATTGTAAGGGGAACTTCGGCTACCACATCAGGGGAGTATTCGGCAGCCGTAATCTGCACGATAATATCACACATACTCACACATTCATCAGTCGTTGGAAGTGGCACTGTGTTAATTTTTTTCGTATTTCACTAACAAATTCTAATTTTTTTTTGCGTAACTTCTACGTCAGCCGAACCGCCGTTTCTGTAAAATTCGCTGAGTGCCGAATAACGGTCTGGTACCGGCCACACCTTTAAATTTGTTCACCATGCCTTCTCTATGTATT